>JAUIMM010001134.1:0-166540 GCA_031769625.1 Taudactylus pleione
GCCAAGCGTGCGCCTGTGTCATAAGTAAAGGGCCGGCTGGCTTGACCATTAAAGGGTGCTGTAACCCCCAAAGTACACTCCAGTCCAAACCAAAAAAAAAATTATTTTATGTGTTTGTGAATTGTGTGCGCAGTAGCCGCACGTGCATCAACAAAGTAGTGCCAAGCGTGCGCCTGTGTCATAAGTAAAGGGCCGGCTGGCTTGACCGTTAAAGGGTGCTGTAACCCCCAAAGTACACTCCAGTCCTAACCAAAAAAATATATATTTTCTGTGTTTGTGAATTGTGTGCGCAGTAGCCGCACTTGCATCAACAAAGTAGTGCCAAGCGTGCGCCTGTGTCATAAGTAAAGGGCCGGCTGGCTTGACCATTAAAGGGTGCTGTAACCCCCAAAGTACACTCCAGTCCAAACCAAAAAAAAAATTATTTTCTGTGTTTGTGAATTGTGTGCGCAGTAGCCGCACGTGCATCAACAAAGTAGTGCCAAGCGTGCGCCTGTGTCATAAGTAAAGGGCCAGCTGGCTTGACCGTTAAAGGGTGCTGTAACCCCCAAAGTACACTCCAGTCCAAACCAAAAAAATATATATTTTCTGTGTTTGAGAATTGTGTGCGCAGTAGCCGCACGTGCATCAACAAAGTAGTACCAAGCGTGCGCCTGTGTCATAAGTAAAAGGGCTGGCTGGCTTGACCGTTAAAGGGTGCTGTAACCCCCAAAGTACACTCCAGTCCAAACTAAAAAAATATATATTTTCTGTGTTTGTGAATTGTGTGCGCAGTAGCCGCACGTGCATCAACAAAGTAGTGCCAAGTGTGCGCCTGTGTCATAAGTAAAGGGCCGGCTGGCTTGACCATTAAAGGGTGCTGTAACCCCCAAAGTACACTCCAGTCCAAACCAAAAAAAAAATTATTTTCTGTGTTTGTGAATTGTGTGCGCAGTAGCTGCACTTGCATCAACAAAGTAGTGCCAAGCGTGCGCCTGTGTCATAAGTAAAGGGCCAGCTGGCTTGACCGTTAAAGGGTGCTGTAACCCCCAAAGTACACTCCAGTCCAAACCAAAAAAAAAATTATTTTCTGTGTTTGTGAATTGTGTGCGCAGTAGCCGCACGTGCATCAACAAAGTAGTGCCAAGAGTGCGCCTGTGTCATAAGTAAAGGGCCGGCTGGCTTGACCATTAAAGGGTGCTGTAAACCCCAAAGTACACTCCAGTCCAAACCAAAAAAAAAAATATTTTCTGTGTTTGTGAATTGTGTGCACAGTATCCGCACGTGCATCAACAAAGTAGTGCCAAGCGTGCGCCTGTGTCATTAGTAAAGGGCTGGCTGGCTTGACCATTAAAGGGTGCTGTAACCCCCAAAGTACACTCCAGTCCAAACCAAAAAAAAAATTATTTTCTGTGTTTGTGAATTGTGTGCGCTGTAGCCGCACGTGCATCAACAAAGTAGTGCCAAGCGTGCGCCTGTGTCATAAGTAAAGGGCCGGCTGGCTTGACCGTTAAAGGGTGCTGTAACCCCCAAAGTACACTCCAGTCCAAACCAAAAAAATATATATTTTCTGTGTTTGTGAATTGTGTGCGCAGTAGCCGCACGTGCATCAACAAAGTAGTGCCAAGCGTGCGCCTGTGTCATAAGTAAAGGGCCGGCTGGCTTGACCGTTAAAGGGTGCTGTAACCCCCAAAGTACACTCCAGTCCAAACTAAAAAAATATATATTTTCTGTGTTTGTGAATTGTGTGCGCAGTAGCCGCACGTGCATCAACAAAGTAGTGCCAAGCGTGCGCCTGTGTCATAAGTAAAGGGCCGGCTGGCTTGACTATTAAAGGGTGCTGTAACCCCCAAAGTACACTCCAGTCCAAACCAAAAAAAAAATTATTTTCTGTGTTTGTGAATTGTGTGCGCAGTAGCCGCACGTGCATCAACAAAGTAGTGCCAAGCGTGCGCCTGTGTCATAAGTAAAGGGCCAGCTGGCTTGACCGTTAAAGGGTGCTGTAACCCGCAAAGTACACTCCAGTCCAAACCAAAAAATAATTATTTTCTGTGTTTGTGAATTGTGTGCGCAGTAGCCGCACGTGCATCAACAAAGTAGTGCCAAGAGTGCGCCTGTGTCATAAGTAAAGGGCCGGCTGGCTTGACCATTAAAGGGTGCTGTAATCCCCAAAGTACACTCCAGTCCAAACCAAAAAAATATATATTTTCTGTGTTTGTGAATTGTGTGCGCAGAAGCCGCACGTGCATCAACAAAGTAGTGCCAAGCGTGCGCCTGTGTCATAAGTAAAGGGCCGGCTGGCTTGACCGTTAAAGGGTGCTGTAACCCCCAAAGTACACTCCAGTCCAAACCAAAAAAATATATATTTTCTGTGTTTGTGAATTGTGTGCGCAGTAGCCGCACGTGCATCAACAAAGTAGTGCCAAGCGTGCGCCTGTGTCATAAGTAAAGGGCCGACTGGCTTGACCGTTAAAGGGTGCTGTAACCCCCAAAGTACACTCCAGTCCAAACCAAAAAAAAAAATATTTTCTGTGTTTGTGAATTGTGTGCGCAGTAGCCGCACGTGCATCAACAAAGTAGTGCCAAGCGTGCGCCTGTGTCATAAGTAAAGGGCCGGCTGGCTTGACCATTAAAGGGTGCTGTAACCCCCAAAGTACACTCCAGTCCAAACCAAAAAAATATATATTTTCTGTGTTTGAGAATTGTGTGCGCAGTAGCCGCACGTGCATCAACAAAGTAGTACCAAGCGTGCGCCTGTGTCA
The DNA here is from genome assembly GCA_031769625.1 of Taudactylus pleione. Classification (NCBI taxonomy): domain Eukaryota; kingdom Metazoa; phylum Chordata; class Amphibia; order Anura; family Myobatrachidae; genus Taudactylus; species Taudactylus pleione. The sequence goes on from JAUIMM010001134.1 coordinate 2,742, forward strand.
TAAGTAAAAGGGCCGGCTGGCTTGACCGTTAAAGGGTGCTGTAACCCCCAAAGTACACTCCAGTCCAAACTAAAAAAATATATATTTTCTGTGTTTGTGAATTGTGTGCGCAGTAGCCGCACGTGCATCAACAAAGTAGTGCCAAGTGTGCGCCTGTGTCATAAGTAAAGGGCCGGCTGGCTTGACCATTAAAGGGTGCTGTAACCCCCAAAGTACACTCCAGTCCAAACCAAAAAAAAAATTATTTTCTGTGTTTGTGAATTGTGTGCGCAGTAGCCGCACTTGCATCAACAAAGTAGTGCCAAGCGTGCGCCTGTGTCATAAGTAAAGGGCCAGCTGGCTTGACTGTTAAAGGGTGCTGTAACCCCCAAAGTACACTCCAGTCCAAACCCCCCAAAAAATTACTTTCTGTGTTTGTGAATTGTGTGCGCTGTAGCCGCACGTGCATCAACAAAGTAGTGCCAAGCGTGCGCCTGTGTCATAAGTAAAGGGCCGGCTGGCTTGACCATTAAAGGGTGCTGTAACCCCCAAAGTGCACTCCAGTCCAAACCAAAAAAATAATTATTTTCTGTGTTTGTGAATTGTGTGCGCAGTAGCCGCACGTGCATCAACAAAGTAGTGCCAAGCGTGCGCCTGTGTCATAAGTAAAGGGCCGGCTGGCTTGACCATTAAAGGGTGCTGTAATCCCCAAAGTACTCTCCAGTCCAAACCAAAAAAATATATATTTTCTGTGTTTGTGAATTGTGTGCGCAGAAGCCGCACGTGCATCAACAAAGTAGTGCCAAGCGTGCGGCTGTGTCATAAGTAAAGGGCCGGCTGGCTTGACCGTTAAAGGGTGCTGTAACCCCCAAAGTACACTCCAGTCCAAACCAAAAAAAATATATTTTCTGTGTTTGTGAATTTTGTGCGCAGTAGCCGCACGTGCATCAACAAAGTAGTGCCAAGCGTGCGCCTGTGTCATAAGTAAAGGGCCGACTGGCTTGACCGTTAAAGGGTGCTGTAACCCCCAAAGTACACTCCAGTCCAAACCAAAAAAAAAAATATTTTCTGTGTTTGTGAATTGTGTGCGCAGTAGCCGCACGTGCATCAACAAAGTAGTGCCAAGCGTGCGCCTGTGTCATAAGTAAAGGGCCGGCTGGCTTGACTGTTAAAGGGTGCTGTAACCCCCAAAGTACACTCCAGTCCAAACCAAAAAAAAAATTATTTTCTCTGTTTGTGAATTGTGTGCGCAGTAGCCGCACGTGCATCAACAAAGTAGTGCCAAGCGTGCGCCTGTGTCATAAGTAAAGGGCCGGCTGGCTTGACCGTTAAAGGGTGCTGTAACCCCCAAAGTACACTCCAGTCCTAACCAAAAAAATATATATTTTCTGTGTTTGTGAATTGTGTGCGCAGTAGCCGCACGTGCATCAACAAAGTAGTGCCAAGCGTGCGCCTGTGTCATAAGTAAAGGGCCGGCTGGCTTGACAATTAAAGGGTGCTGTAACCCCCAAAGTACACTCCAGTCCAAACCAAAAACAGATATATTTTCGGTGTATGTGAATTGTGTCCGCAGTAGCCGCACGTGCATCAACAAAGTAGTGCCAAGCGTGCGCCTGAGTCATAAGTAAAGGGCCGGCTGGCTTGACCGTTAAAGGGTGCTGTAACCCCCAAAGTACACTCCAGTCCTAACCAAAAAAATATATATTTTCTGTGTTTGTGAATTGTGTGCGCAGTAGCCGCACGTGCATCAACAAAGTAGTGCCAAGCGTGCGCCTGTGTCATAAGTAAAGGGCCGGCTGGCTTGACCATTAAAGGGTGCTGTAACCCCCAAAGTACACTCCAGTCCAAACCAAAAAAAAATTATTTTCTGTGTTTGTGAATTGTGTGCGCAGTAGCCGCACGTGCATCAACAAAGTAGTGCCAAGCGTGCGCCTGTGTCATAAGTAAAGGGCCAGCTGGCTTGACCGTTAAAGGGTGCTGTAACCCCCAAAGTACACTCCAGTCCAAACCAAAAAAATATATATTTTCTGTGTTTGAGAATTGTGTGCGCAGTAGCCGCACGTGCATCAACAAAGTAGTACCAAGCGTGCGCCTGTGTCATAAGTAAAAGGGCTGGCTGGCTTGACCGTTAAAGGGTGCTGTAACCCCCAAAGTACACTCCAGTCCAAACTAAAAAAATATATATTTTCTGTGTTTGTGAATTGTGTGCGCAGTAGCCGCACGTGCATCAACAAAGTAGTGCCAAGTGTGCGCCTGTGTCATAAGTAAAGGGCCGGCTGGCTTGACCATTAAAGGGTGCTGTAACCCCCAAAGTACACTCCAGTCCAAACCAAAAAAAAAATTATTTTCTGTGTTTGTGAATTGTGTGCGCAGTAGCCGCACGTGCATCAACAAAGTAGTGCCAAGCGTGCGCCTGTGTCATAAGTAAAGGGCCAGCTGGCTTGACCGTTAAAGGGTGCTGTAACCCGCAAAGTACACTCCAGTCCAAACCAAAAAATAATTATTTTCTGTGTTTGTGAATTGTGTGCGCAGTAGCCGCACGTGCATCAACAAAGTAGTGCCAAGAGTGCGCCTGTGTCATAAGTAAAGGGTCGGCTGGCTTGACCATTAAAGGGTGCTGTAATCCCCAAAGTACACTCCAGTCCAAACCAAAAAAATATATATTTTCTGTGTTTGTGAATTGTGTGCGCAGAAGCCGCACGTGCATCAACAAAGTAGTGCCAAGCGTGCGGCTGTGTCATAAGTAAAGGGCCGGCTGGCTTGACCGTTAAAGGGTGCTGTAACCCCCAAAGTACACTCCAGTCCAAACCAAAAAAATATATATTTTCTGTGTTTGTGAATTGTGTGCGCAGTAGCCGCACGTGCATCAACAAAGTAGTGCCAAGCGTGCGCCTGTGTCATAAGTAAAGGGCCGACTGGCTTGACCGTTAAAGGGTGCTGTAACCCCCAAAGTACACTCCAGTCCAAACCAAAAAAAAAAATATTTTCTGTGTTTGTGAATTGTGTGCGCAGTAGCCGCACGTGCATCAACAAAGTAGTGCCAAGCGTGCGCCTGTGTCATAAGTAAAGGGCCGGCTGGCTTGACCATTAAAGGGTGCTGTAACCCCCAAAGTACACTCCAGTCCAAACCAAAAAAATATATATTTTCTGTGTTTGAGAATTGTGTGCGCAGTAGCCGCACGTGCATCAACAAAGTAGTACCAAGCGTGCGCCTGTGTCATAAGTAAAAGGGCCGGCTGGCTTGACCGTTAAAGGGTGCTGTAACCCCCAAAGTACACTCCAGTCCAAACTAAAAAAATATATATTTTCTGTGTTTGTGAATTGTGTGCGCAGTAGCCGCACGTGCATCAACAAAGTAGTGCCAAGTGTGCGCCTGTGTCATAAGTAAAGGGCCGGCTGGCTTGACCATTAAAGGGTGCTGTAACCCCCAAAGTACACTCCAGTCCAAACCAAAAAAAAAATTATTTTCTGTGTTTGTGAATTGTGTGCGCTGTAGCCGCACGTGCATCAACAAAGTAGTGCCAAGCGTGCGCCTGTGTCATAAGTAAAGGGCCGGCTGGCTTGACCATTAAAGGGTGCTGTAACCCCCAAAGTGCACTCCAGTCCAAACCAAAAAAATAATTATTTTCTGTGTTTGTGAATTGTGTGCGCAGTAGCCGCACGTGCATCAACAAAGTAGTGCCAAGCGTGCGCCTGTGTCATAAGTAAAGGGCCGGCTGGCTTGACCATTAAAGGGTGCTGTAATCCCCAAAGTACTCTCCAGTCCAAACCAAAAAAAAATATATTTTCTGTGTTTGTGAATTGTGTGCGCAGAAGCCGCACGTGCATCAACAAAGTAGTGCCAAGCGTGCGGCTGTGTCATAAGTAAAGGGCCGGCTGGCTTGACCGTTAAAGGGTGCTGTAACCCCCAAAGTACACTCCAGTCCAAACCAAAAAAAATATATTTTCTGTGTTTGTGAATTTTGTGCGCAGTAGCCGCACGTGCATCAACAAAGTAGTGCCAAGCGTGCGCCTGTGTCATAAGTAAAGGGCCGACTGGCTTGACCGTTAAAGGGTGCTGTAACCCCCAAAGTACACTCCAGTCCAAACCAAAAAAAAAAATATTTTCTGTGTTTGTGAATTGTGTGCGCAGTAGCCGCACGTGCATCAACAAAGTAGTGCCAAGCGTGCGCCTGTGTCATAAGTAAAGGGCCGGCTGGCTTGACTGTTAAAGGGTGCTGTAACCCCCAAAGTACACTCCAGTCCAAACCAAAAAAAAAATTATTTTCTCTGTTTGTGAATTGTGTGCGCAGTAGCCGCACGTGCATCAACAAAGTAGTGCCAAGCGTGCGCCTGTGTCATAAGTAAAGGGCCGGCTGGCTTGACCGTTAAAGGGTGCTGTAACCCCCAAAGTACACTCCAGTCCTAACCAAAAAAATATATATTTTCTGTGTTTGTGAATTGTGTGCGCAGTAGCCGCACGTGCATCAACAAAGTAGTGCCAAGCGTGCACCTGTGTCATAAGTAAAGGGCCGGCTGGCTTGACAATTAAAGGGTGCTGTAACCCCCAAAGTACACTCCAGTCCAAACCAAAAACAGATATATTTTCGGTGTATGTGAATTGTGTCCGCAGTAGCCGCACGTGCATCAACAAAGTAGTGCCAAGCGTGCGCCTGAGTCATAAGTAAAGGGCCGGCTGGCTTGACCGTTAAAGGGTGCTGTAACCCCCAAAGTACACTCCAGTCCTAACCAAAAAAATATATATTTTCTGTGTTTGTGAATTGTGTGCGCAGTAGCCGCACGTGCATCAACAAAGTAGTGCCAAGCGTGCGCCTGTGTCATAAGTAAAGGGCCGGCTGGCTTGACCATTAAAGGGTGCTGTAACCCCCAAAGTACACTCCAGTCCAAACCAAAAAAAAATTATTTTCTGTGTTTGTGAATTGTGTGCGCAGTAGCCGCACGTGCATCAACAAAGTAGTGCCAAGCGTGCGCCTGTGTCATAAGTAAAGGGCCGGCTGGTTTGACCGTTAAAGGGTGCTGTAACCCCCAAAGTACACTCCAGTCCTAACCAAAAAAAAATATATTTTCTGTGTTTGTGAATTGTGTGCGCAGTAGCCGCACGTGCATCAACAAAGTAGTGCCAAGCGTGCGCCTGTGTCATAAGTAAAGGGCCGGCTGGCTTGACCGTTAAAGGGTGCTGTAACCCCCAAAGTACACTCCAGTCCTAACCAAAAAAATATATATTTTCTGTGTTTGTGAATTGTGTGCGCAGTAGCCGCACGTGCATCAACAAAGTAGTGCCAAGCGTGCGCCTGTGTCATAAGTAAAGGGCCGGCTGGCTTGACCATTAAAGGGTGCTGTAACCCCCAAAGTACACTCCAGTCCAAACCAAAAAAAAAATTATTTTATGTGTTTGTGAATTGTGTGCGCAGTAGCCGCACGTGCATCAACAAAGTAGTGCCAAGCGTGCGCCTGTGTCATAAGTAAAGGGCCGGCTGGCTTGACCGTTAAAGGGTGCTGTAACCCCCAAAGTACACTCCAGTCCTAACCAAAAAAATATATATTTTCTGTGTTTGTGAATTGTGTGCGCAGTAGCCGCACTTGCATCAACAAAGTAGTGCCAAGCGTGCGCCTGTGTCATAAGTAAAGGGCCGGCTGGCTTGACCATTAAAGGGTGCTGTAACCCCCAAAGTACACTCCAGTCCAAACCAAAAAAAAAATTATTTTCTGTGTTTGTGAATTGTGTGCGCAGTAGCCGCACGTGCATCAACAAAGTAGTGCCAAGCGTGCGCCTGTGTCATAAGTAAAGGGCCAGCTGGCTTGACCGTTAAAGGGTGCTGTAACCCCCAAAGTACACTCCAGTCCAAACCAAAAAAATATATATTTTCTGTGTTTGAGAATTGTGTGCGCAGTAGCCGCACGTGCATCAACAAAGTAGTACCAAGCGTGCGCCTGTGTCATAAGTAAAAGGGCTGGCTGGCTTGACCGTTAAAGGGTGCTGTAACCCCCAAAGTACACTCCAGTCCAAACTAAAAAAATATATATTTTCTGTGTTTGTGAATTGTGTGCGCAGTAGCCGCACGTGCATCAACAAAGTAGTGCCAAGTGTGCGCCTGTGTCATAAGTAAAGGGCCGGCTGGCATGACCATTAAAGGGTGCTGTAACCCCCAAAGTACACTCCAGTCCAAACCAAAAAAAAAATTATTTTCTGTGTTTGTGAATTGTGTGCGCAGTAGCCGCACTTGCATCAACAAAGTAGTGCCAAGCGTGCGCCTGTGTCATAAGTAAAGGGCCAGCTGGCTTGACCGTTAAAGGGTGCTGTAACCCCCAAAGTACACTCCAGTCCAAACCAAAAAAAAAATTATTTTCTGTGTTTGTGAATTGTGTGCGCAGTAGCCGCACGTGCATCAACAAAGTAGTGCCAAGAGTGCGCCTGTGTCATAAGTAAAGGGCCGGCTGGCTTCACCATTAAAGGGTGCTGTAAACCCCAAAGTACACTCCAGTCCAAACCAAAAAAAAATTTATTTTCTGTGTTTGTGAATTGTGTGCACAGTATCCGCACGTGCATCAACAAAGTAGTGCCAAGCGTGCGCCTGTGTCATTAGTAAAGGGCTGGCTGGCTTGACCATTAAAGGGTGCTGTAACCCCCAAAGTACACTCCAGTCCAAACCAAAAAAAAATTTATTTTCTGTGTTTGTGAATTGTGTGCGCTGTAGCCGCACGTGCATCAACAAAGTAGTGCCAAGCGTGCGCCTGTGTCATAAGTAAAGGGCCGGCTGGCTTGACCGTTAAAGGGTGCTGTAACCCCCAAAGTACACTCCAGTCCAAACCAAAAAAATATATATTTTCTGTGTTTGTGAATTGTGTGCGCAGTAGCCGCACGTGCATCAACAAAGTAGTGCCAAGCGTGCGCCTGTGTCATAAGTAAAGGGCCGGCTGGCTTGACCGTTAAAGGGTGCTGTAACCCCCAAAGTACACTCCAGTCCAAACTAAAAAAATATATATTTTCTGTGTTTGTGAATTGTGTGCGCAGTAGCCGCACGTGCATCAACAAAGTAGTGCCAAGCGTGCGCCTGTGTCATAAGTAAAGGGCCGGCTGGCTTGACTATTAAAGGGTGCTGTAACCCCCAAAGTACACTCCAGTCCAAACCAAAAAAAAAATTATTTTCTGTGTTTGTGAATTGTGTGCGCAGTAGCCGCACGTGCATCAACAAAGTAGTGCCAAGCGTGCGCCTGTGTCATAAGTAAAGGGCCAGCTGGCTTGACCGTTAAAGGGTGCTGTAACCCGCAAAGTACACTCCAGTCCAAACCAAAAAATAATTATTTTCTGTGTTTGTGAATTGTGTGCGCAGTAGCCGCACGTGCATCAACAAAGTAGTGCCAAGAGTGCGCCTGTGTCATAAGTAAAGGGCCGGCTGGCTTGACCGATAAAGGGTGCTGTAACCCCCAAAGTACACTCCAAACCAAAAAAATATATATTTTCTGTGTTTGTGAATTGTGTGCGCAGTAGCCGCACGTGCATCAACAAAGTAGTGCCAAGCGTGCGCCTGTGTCATAAGTAAAGGGCCGGCTGGCTTGACCATTAAAGGGTGCTGTAACCCCCAAAGAACACTCCAGTCCAAACCAAAAAAAAAATGATTTTCAGTGTTTGTGAATTGTGTGCGCAGTAGCCGCACGTGCATCAACAAAGTAGTGCCAAGCGTGCGTCTGTGTCATAAGTAAAGGGCCGGCTGGCTTGACCATTAAAGGGTGCTGTAACCCCCAAAGTACACTACAGTCCAAACCAAAAAAAAAAATATTTTCTGTGTTTGTGAATTGTGTGCGCAGTAGCTGCATGTGCATCAACAAAGTAGTGCCAAGCGTGCGCCTGTGTCATAAGTAAAGGGCCGGCTGGCTTGACCGTTAAAGGGTGCTGTAACCCCCAAAGTACACTCCAGTCCAAACCAAAAAAATATATATTTTCTGTGTTTGTGAATTGTGTGCGCAGTAGCCGCACGTGCATCAACAAAGTAGTGCCAAGAGTGCGCCTGTGTCATAAGTAAAGGGCCGGCTGGCTTGACCGTTAAAGGGTGCTGTAACCCCCAAAGTACACTCCAAACCAAAAAAATATATATTTTCTGTGTTTGTGAATTGTGTGCGCAGTAGCCGCACGTGCATCAACAAAGTAGTGCCAAGCGTGCGCCTGTGTCATAAGTAAAGGGCCGGCTGGCTTGACCATTAAAGGGTGCTGTAACCCCCAAAGTACACTCCAGTCCAAACCAAAAAAAAAATGATTTTCAGTGTTTGTGAATTGTGTGCGCAGTAGCCGCACGTGCATCAACAAAGTAGTGCCAAGCGTGCGCTTGTGTCATAAGTAAAGGGCCGGCTGGCTTGACCATTAAAGGGTGCTGTAACCCCAAAAGTACACTCCAGTCCAAACCCCCCAAAAAATTATTTTCTGTGTTTGTGAATTGTGTGCGCAGTAGCCGCACGTGCATCAACAAAGTAGTGCCAAGCGTGCGCCTGTGTCATAAGTAAAGGGCCGGCTGGCTTGACCATTAAAGGGTGCTGTAATCCCCAAAGTACACTCCAGTCCAAACCAAAAAAATATATATTTTCTGTGTTTGTGAATTGTGTGCGCAGAAGCCGCACGTGCATCAACAAAGTAGTGCCAAGCGTGCGGCTGTGTCATAAGTAAAGGGCCGGCTGGCTTGACCGTTAAAGGGTGCTGTAACCCCCAAAGTACACTCCAGTCCAAACCAAAAAAATATATATTTTCTGTGTTTGTGAATTGTGTGCGCAGTAGCCGCACGTGCATCAACAAAGTAGTGCCAAGCGTGCACCTGTGTCATAAGTAAAGGGCCGACTGGCTTGACCGTTAAAGGGTGCTGTAACCCCCAAAGTACACTCCAGTCCAAACCAAAAAAAAAAATATTTTCTGTGTTTGTGAATTGTGTGCGCAGCAGCCGCACGTGCATCAACAAAGTAGTGCCAAGCGTGCGCCTGTGTCATAAGTAAAGGGCCGGCTGGCTTGACCGTTAAAGGGTGCTGTAACCCCCAAAGTACACTCCAGTCCAAACCAAAAAAAAATATATTTTCTGTGTTTGAGAATTGTGTGCGCAGTAGCCGCACGTGCATCATCAAAGTAGTACCAAGCGTGCGCCTGTGTCATAAGTAAAAGGGCCGGCTGGCTTGACCGTTAAAGGGTGCTGTAACCCCCAAAGTACACTCCAGTCCAAACTAAAAAAATATATATTTTCTGTGTTTGTGAATTGTGTGCGCAGTAGCCGCACGTGCATCAACAAAGTAGTGCCAAGTGTGCGCCTGTGTCATAAGTAAAGGGCCGGCTGGCTTGACCATTAAAGGGTGCTGTAACCCCCAAAGTACACTCCAGTCCAAACCAAAAAAAAAATTATTTTCTGTGTTTGTGAATTGTGTGCGCAGTAGCCGCACTTGCATCAACAAAGTAGTGCCAAGCGTGCGCCTGTGTCATAAGTAAAGGGCCAGCTGGCTTGACTGTTAAAGGGTGCTGTAACCCCCAAAGTACACTCCAGTCCAAACCCCCCAAAAAATTACTTTCTGTGTTTGTGAATTGTGTGCGCTGTAGCCGCACGTGCATCAACAAAGAAGTGCCAAGCGTGCGCCTGTGTCATAAGTAAAGGGCCGGCTGGCTTGACCATTAAAGGGTGCTGTAACCCCCAAAGTGCACTCCAGTCCAAACCAAAAAAATAATTATTTTCTGTGTTTGTGAATTGTGTGCGCAGTAGCCGCACGTGCATCAACAAAGTAGTGCCAAGCGTGCGCCTGTGTCATAAGTAAAGGGCCGGCTGGCTTGACCATTAAAGGGTGCTGTAATCCCCAAAGTACTCTCCAGTCCAAACCAAAAAAATATATATTTTCTGTGTTTGTGAATTGTGTGCGCAGAAGCCGCACGTGCATCAACAAAGTAGTGCCAAGCGTGCGGCTGTGTCATAAGTAAAGGGCCGGCTGGCTTGACCGTTAAAGGGTGCTGTAACCCCCAAAGTACACTCCAGTCCAAACCAAAAAAAATATATTTTCTGTGTTTGTGAATTGTGTGCGCAGTAGCCGCACGTGCATCAACAAAGTAGTGCCAAGCGTGCGCCTGTGTCATAAGTAAAGGGCCGACTGGCTTGACCGTTAAAGGGTGCTGTAACCCCCAAAGTACACTCCAGTCCAAACCAAAAAAAAAAATATTTTCTGTGTTTGTGAATTGTGTGCGCAGTAGCCGCACGTGCATCAACAAAGTAGTGCCAAGCGTGCGCCTGTGTCATAAGTAAAGGGCCGGCTGGCTTGACCATTAAAGGGTGCTGTAACCCCCAAAGTACACTCCAGTCCAAACCAAAAACAGATATATTTTCGGTGTATGTGAATTGTGTCCGCAGTAGCCGCACGTGCATCAACAAAGTAGTGCCAAGCGTGCGCCTGAGTCATAAGTAAAGGGCCGGCTGGCTTGACCGTTAAAGGGTGCTGTAACCCCCAAAGTACACTCCAGTCCTAACCAAAAAAATATATATTTTCTGTGTTTGTGAATTGTGTGCGCAGTAGCCGCACGTGCATCAACAAAGTAGTGCCAAGCGTGCGCCTGTGTCATAAGTAAAGGGCCGGCTGGCTTGACCATTAAAGGGTGCTGTAACCCCCAAAGTACACTCCAGTCCAAACCAAAAAAAAAAATATTTTCTGTGTTTGTGAATTGTGTGCGCAGTAGCCGCACGTGCATCAACAAAGTAGTGCCAAGCGTGCGCCTGTGTCATAAGTAAAGGGCCGGCTGGTTTGACCGTTAAAGGGTGCTGTAACCCCCAAAGTACACTCCAGTCCTAACCAAAAAAATATATATTTTCTGTGTTTGTGAATTGTGTGCGCAGTAGCCGCACGTGCATCAACAAAGTAGTGCCAAGCGTGCGCCTGTGTCATAAGTAAAGGGCCGGCTGGCTTGACCGTTAAAGGGTGCTGTAACCCCCAAAGTACACTCCAGTCCTAACCAAAAAAAAATATATTTTCTGTGTTTGTGAATTGTGTGCGCAGTAGCCGCACGTGCATCAACAAAGTAGTGCCAAGCGTGCGCCTGTGTCATAAGTAAAGGGCCGGCTGGCTTGACCATTAAAGGGTGCTGTAACCCCCAAAGTACACTCCAGTCCAAACCAAAAAAAAAATTATTTTATGTGTTTGTGAATTGTGTGCGCAGTAGCCGCACGTGCATCAACAAAGTAGTGCCAAGCGTGCGCCTGTGTCATAAGTAAAGGGCCGGCTGGCTTGACCGTTAAAGGGTGCTGTAACCCCCAAAGTACACTCCAGTCCTAACCAAAAAAATATATATTTTCTGTGTTTGTGAATTGTGTGCGCATTAGCCGCACGTGCATCAACAAAGTAGTGCCAAGTGTGCGCCTGTGTCATAAGTAAAGGGCCGGCTGGCATGACCATTAAAGGGTGCTGTAACCCCCAAAGTACACTCCAGTCCAAACCAAAAAAAAAATTATTTTCTGTGTTTGTGAATTGTGTGCGCAGTAGCCGCACTTGCATCAACAAAGTAGTGCCAAGCGTGCGCCTGTGTCATAAGTAAAGGGCCAGCTGGCTTGACCGTTAAAGGGTGCTGTAACCCCCAAAGTACACTCCAGTCCAAACCAAAAAAAAAATTATTTTCTGTGTTTGTGAATTGTGTGCGCAGTAGCCGCACGTGCATCAACAAAGTAGTGCCAAGAGTGCGCCTGTGTCATAAGTAAAGGGCCGGCTGGCTTGACCATTAAAGGGTGCTGTAAACCCCAAAGTACACTCCAGTCCAAACCAAAAAAAAAATTATTTTCTGTGTTTGTGAATTGTGTGCACAGTATCCGCACGTGCATCAACAAAGTAGTGCCAAGCGTGCGCCTGTGTCATTAGTAAAGGGCTGGCTGGCTTGACCATTAAAGGGTGCTGTAACCCCCAAAGTACACTCCAGTCCAAACCAAAAAAATAATTATTTTCTGTGTTTGTGAATTGTGTGCGCTGTAGCCGCACGTGCATCAACAAAGTAGTGCCAAGCGTGCGCCTGTGTCATAAGTAAAGGGCCGGCTGGCTTGACCGTTAAAGGGTGCTGTAACCCCCAAAGTACACTCCAGTCCAAACCAAAAAAATATATATTTTCTGTGTTTGTGAATTGTGTGCGCAGTAGCCGCACGTGCATCAACAAAGTAGTGCCAAGCGTGCGCCTGTGTCATAAGTAAAGGGCCGGCTGGCTTGACCGTTAAAGGGTGCTGTAACCCCCAAAGTACACTCCAGTCCAAACTAAAAAAATATATATTTTCTGTGTTTGTGAATTGTGTGCGCAGTAGCCGCACGTGCATCAACAAAGTAGTGCCAAGCGTGCGCCTGTGTCATAAGTAAAGGGCCGGCTGGCTTGACTATTAAAGGGTGCTGTAACCCCCAAAGTACACTCCAGTCCAAACCAAAAAAAAAATTATTTTCTGTGTTTGTGAATTGTGTGCGCAGTAGCCGCACGTGCATCAACAAAGTAGTGCCAAGCGTGCGCCTGTGTCATAAGTAAAGGGCCAGCTGGCTTGACCGTTAAAGGGTGCTGTAACCCGCAAAGTACACTCCAGTCCAAACCAAAAAATAATTATTTTCTGTGTTTGTGAATTGTGTGCGCAGTAGCCGCACGTGCATCAACAAAGTAGTGCCAAGAGTGCGCCTGTGTCATAAGTAAAGGGCCGGCTGGCTTGACCGATAAAGGGTGCTGTAACCCCCAAAGTACACTCCAAACCAAAAAAATATATATTTTCTGTGTTTGTGAATTGTGTGCGCAGTAGCCGCACGTGCATCAACAAAGTAGTGCCAAGCGTGCGCCTGTGTCATAAGTAAAGGGCCGGCTGGCTTGACCATTAAAGGGTGCTGTAACCCCCAAAGAACACTCCAGTCCAAACCAAAAAAAAAATGATTTTCAGTGTTTGTGAATTGTGTGCGCAGTAGCCGCACGTGCATCAACAAAGTAGTGCCAAGCGTGCGTCTGTGTCATAAGTAAAGGGCCGGCTGGCTTGACCGTTAAAGGGTGCTGTAACCCCCAAAGTACACTACAGTCCAAACCAAAAAAAAAAATATTTTCTGTGTTTGTGAATTGTGTGCGCAGTAGCCGCATGTGCATCAACAAAGTAGTGCCAAGCGTGCGCCTGTGTCATAAGTAAAGGGCCGGCTGGCTTGACCGTTAAAGGGTGCTGTAACCCCCAAAGTACACTCCAGTCCAAACCAAAAAAATATATATTTTCTGTGTTTGTGAATTGTGTGCGCAGTAGCCGCACGTGCATCAACAAAGTAGTGCCAAGCATGCGCCTGTGTCATAAGTAAAGGGCCGGCTGGCTTGACCTTTAAAGGGTGCTGTAACCCCCAAAGTACACTCCAGTCCAAACCCCCCAAAAAATTACTTTCTGTGTTTGTGAATTGTGTGCGCTGTAGCCGCACGTGCATCAACAAAGTAGTGCCAAGCGTGCGCCTGTGTCATAAGTAAAGGGCCGGCTGGCTTGACCATTAAAGGGTGCTGTAACCCCCAAAGTGCACTCCAGTCCAAACCAAAAAAAAAATTATTTTCTGTGTTTGTGAATTGTGTGCGCAGTATCCGCACGTGCATCAACAAAGTAGTGCCAAGCGTGCGCCTGTGTCATAAGTAAAGGGCCGGCTGGCTTGACCGTTAAAGGGTGCTGTAACCCCCAAAGTACACTCCAGTCCAAACTAAAAAAATATATATTTTCTGTGTTTGTGAATTTTGTGCGCAGTAGCCGCACGTGCATCAACAAAGTAGTGCCAAGCGTGCGCCTGTATCATAAGTAAAGGGCCGGCTGGCTTGACCATTAAAGGGTGCTGTAACCCCCAAAGTACACTCCAGTCCAAACCAAAAAAAAAATTATTTTCTGTGTTTGTGAATTGTGTGCGCAGTAGCCGCACGTGCATCAACAAAGTAGTGCCAAGCGTGCGCCTGTGTCATAAGTAAAGGGCCAGCTGGCTTGACCATTAAAGGGTGCTGTAACCCCCAAAGTACACTCCAGTCCAAACCAAAAAATAATTATTTTCTGTGTTTGTGAATTGTGTGCGCAGTAGCCGCACGTGCATCAACAAAGTAGTGCCAAGAGTGCGCCTGTGTCATAAGTAAAGGGCCGGCTGGCTTGACCGTTAAAGGGTGCTGTAACCCCCAAAGTACACTCCAAACCAAAAAAATATATATTTTCTGTGTTTGTGAATTGTGTGCGCAGTAGCCGCACGTGCATCAACAAAGTAGTGCCAAGCGTGCGCCTGTGTCATAAGTAAAGGGCCGGCTGGCTTGACCATTAAAGGGTGCTGTAACCCCCAAAGTACACTCCAGTCCAAACCCAAAAAAAAATGATTTTCAGTGTTTGTGAATTGTGTGCGCAGTAGCCGCACGTGCATCAACAAAGTAGTGCCAAGCGTGCGCTTGTGTCATAAGTAAAGGGCCGGCTGGCTTGACCATTAAAGGGTGCTGTAACCCCAAAAGTACACTCCAGTCCAAACCCCCCAAAAAATTATTTTCTGTGTTTGTGAATTGTGTGCGCAGTAGCCGCACGTGCATCAACAAAGTAGTGCCAAGCGTGCGCCTGTGTCATAAGTAAAGGGTCGGCTGGCTTGACCATTAAAGGGTGCTGTAACCCCCAAAGTACACTCCAGTCCAAACCAAAAAAATATATATTTTCTGTGTTTGTGAATTGTGTGCGCAGTAGCCGCACGTGCATCAACAAAGTAGTGCCAAGCGTGCGCCTGTGTCATAAGTAAAGGGCCGGCTGGCTTGACCGTTAAAGGGTGCTGTAACCCCCAAAGTACACTCCAGTCCAAACCAAAAAAAAAAATATTTTCTGTGTTTGTGAATTGTGTGCGCAGTAGCCGTACGTGCATCAACAAAGTAGTGCCAAGCGTGCGCCTGTGTCATAAGTAAAGGGCTGGCTGGCTTGACCGTTAAAGGGTGCTGTAACCCCCAAAGTACACTCCAGTCCAAACCAAAAAAATATATATTTTCTGTGTTTGTGAATTGTGTGCGCAGTAGCCGCACGTGCATCAACAAAGTAGTGCCAAGCATGCGCCTGTGTCATAAGTAAAGGGCCGGCTGGCTTGACTGTTAAAGGGTGCTGTAACCCCCAAAGTACACTCCAGTCCAAACCAAAAAAATATATATTTTCTATGTTTGTGAATTGTGTGTGCAGTAGCCGCACGTGCATCAACAAAGTAGTGCCAAGCGTGCGCCTGTGTCATAAGTAAAGGGCTGGCTGGCTTGACCATTAAAGGGTGCTGTAACCCCCAAAGTACACTCCAGTCCAAACCCCCAAAAAAATTATTTTCTGTGTTTGTGAATTGTGTGTGCAGTAGCCGCACGTGCATCAACAAAGTAGTGCCAAGCGAGCGCCTGTGTCATAAGTAAAGGGCCAGCTTGACCGTTAGAGGGTGCTGTAACCCCCAAAGTACACTCCAGTCCAAACCAAAAAAATAATTATTTTCTGTGTTTGTGAATTGTGTGCGCAGTAGCCGCACGTGCATCAACAAAGTAGTGCCAAGCGTGCGCCTGTGTCATAAGTAAAGGGCCGGCTGGCTTGACCATTAAAGGGTGCTGTAATCCCCAAAGTACACTCCAGTCCAAACCAAAAAAATATATATTTTCTGTGTTTGTGAATTGTGTGCGCAGAAGCCGCACGTGCATCAACAAAGTAGTGCCAAGCGTGCGGCTGTGTCATAAGTAAAGGGCCGGCTGGCTTGACCGTTAAAGGGTGCTGTAACCCCCAAAGTACACTCCAGTCCAAACCAAAAAAATATATATTTTCTGTGTTTGTGAATTGTGTGCGCAGTAGCCGCACGTGCATCAACAAAGTAGTGCCAAGCGTGCGCCTGTGTCATAAGTAAAGGGCCGACTGGCTTGACCGTTAAAGGGTGCTGTAACCCCCAAAGTACACTCCAGTCCAAACCAAAAAAAAAAATATTTTCTGTGTTTGTGAATTGTGTGCGCAGTAGCCGCACGTGCATCAACAAAGTAGTGCCAAGCGTGCGCCTGTGTCATAAGTAAAGGGCCGGCTGGCTTGACCGTTAAAGGGTGCTGTAACCCCCAAAGTACACTCCAGTCCAAACCAAAAAAATATATATTTTCTGTGTTTGAGAATTGTGTGCGCAGTAGCCGCACGTGCATCAACAAAGTAGTACCAAGCGTGCGCCTGTGTCATAAGTAAAAGGGCCGGCTGGCTTGACCGTTAAAGGGTGCTGTAACCCCCAAAGTACACTCCAGTCCAAACTAAAAAAATATATATTTTCTGTGTTTGTGAATTGTGTGCGCAGTAGCCGCACGTGCATCAACAAAGTAGTGCCAAGTGTGCGCCTGTGTCATAAGTAAAGGGCCGGCTGGCTTGACCATTAAAGGGTGCTGTAACCCCCAAAGTACACTCCAGTCCAAACCAAAAAAAAAATTATTTTCTGTGTTTGTGAATTGTGTGCGCAGTAGCCGCACTTGCATCAACAAAGTAGTGCCAAGCGTGCGCCTGTGTCATAAGTAAAGGGCCAGCTGGCTTGACTGTTAAAGGGTGCTGTAACCCCCAAAGTACACTCCAGTCCAAACCCCCCAAAAAATTACTTTCTGTGTTTGTGAATTGTGTGCGCTGTAGCCGCACGTGCATCAACAAAGTAGTGCCAAGCGTGCGCCTGTGTCATAAGTAAAGGGCCGGCTGGCTTTACCATTAAAGGGTGCTGTAACCCCCAAAGTGCACTCCAGTCCAAACCAAAAAAAAAATTATTTTCTGTGTTTGTGAATTGTGTGCGCAGTATCCGCACGTGCATCAACAAAGTAGTGCCAAGCGTGCGCCTGTGTCATAAGTAAAGGGCCGGCTGGCTTGACCGTTAAAGGGTGCTGTAACCCCCAAAGTACACTCCAGTCCAAACTAAAAAAATATATATTTTCTGTGTTTGTGAATTTTGTGCGCAGTAGCCGCACGTGCATCAACAAAGTAGTGCCAAGCGTGCGCCTGTGTCATAAGTAAAGGGCCGGCTGGCTTGACCATTAAAGGGTGCTGTAACCCCCAAAGTACACTCCAGTCCAAACCAAAAAAAAAAATATTTTCTGTGTTTGTGAATTGTGTGCGCAATAGCCGCACGTGCATCAACAAAGTAGTGCCAAGCGTGCGCCTGTGTCATAAGTAAAGGGCCAGCTGGCTTGACCGTTAAAGGGTGCTGTAACCCCCAAAGTACACTCCAGTCCAAACCAAAAAATAATTATTTTCTGTGTTTGTGAATTGTGTGCGCAGTAGCCGCACGTGCATCAACAAAGTAGTGCCAAGAGTGCGCCTGTGTCATAAGTAAAGGGCCGGCTGGCTTGACCGTTAAAGGGTGCTGTAACCCCCAAAGTACACTCCAAACCAAAAAAATATATATTTTCTGTGTTTGTGAATTGTGTGCGCAGTAGCCGCACGTGCATCAACAAAGTAGTGCCAAGCGTGCATCTGTGTCATAAGTAAAGGGCCGGCTGGCTTGACCATTAAAGGGTGCTGTAACCCCCAAAGTACACTCCAGTCCAAACCAAAAAAAAAATGATTTTCAGTGTTTGTGAATTGTGTGCGCAGTAGCCGCACGTGCATCAACAAAGTAGTGCCAAGCGTGCGTCTGTGTCATAAGTAAAGGGCCGGCTGGCTTGACCGTTAAAGGGTGCTGTAACCCCCAAAGTACACTACAGTCCAAACCAAAAAAAAAAATATTTTCTGTGTTTGTGAATTGTGTGCGCAGTAGCCGCACGTGCATCAACAAAGTAGTGCCAAGCGTGCGCCTGTGTCATAAGTAAAGGGCCGGCTGGCTTGACCGTTAAAGGGTGCTGTAACCCCCAAAGTACACTCCAGTCCAAACCAAAAAAATATATATTTTCTGTGTTTGTGAATTGTGTGCGCAGTAGCCGCACGTGCATCAACAAAGTAGTGCCAAGCGTGCGCTTGTGTCATAAGTAAAGGGCCGGCTGGCTTGACCATTAAAGGGTGCTGTAACCCCGAAAGTACACTCCAGTCCAAACCCCCCAAAAAATTATTTTCTGTGTTTGTGAATTGTGTGCGCAGTAGCCGCACGTGCATCAACAAAGTAGTGCCAAGCGTGCGCCTGTGTCATAAGTAAAGGGTCGGCTGGCTTGACCATTAAAGGGTGCTGTAACCCCCAAAGTACACTCCAGTCCAAACCAAAAAAATATATATTTTCTGTGTTTGTGAATTGTGTGCGCAGTAGCCGCACGTGCATCAACAAAGTAGTGCCAAGCGTGTGCCTATGTCATAAGTAAAGGGCTGGCTGGCTTGACCATTAAAGGGTGCTGTAACCCCGAAAGTACACTCCAGTCCAAACCCCCCAAAAAATTATTTTCTGTGTTTGTGAATTGTGTGCGCAGTAGCCGCACGTGCATCTACAAAGTAGTGCCAAGCGTGCGCCTGTGTCATAAGTAAAGGGTCGGCTGGCTTGACCATTAAAGGGTGCTGTAACCCCCAAAGTACACTCCAGTCCAAACCAAAAAAATATATATTTTCTGTGTTTGTGAATTGTGTGCGCAGTAGCCGCACGTGCATCAACAAAGTAGTGCCAAGCGTGCGCCTGTGTCATAAGTAAAGGGCTGGCTGGCTTGACCGTTAAAGGGTGCTGTAACCCCCAAAGTACTCTCCAGTCCAAACCAAAAAAAAATATATTTTCTGTGTTTGTGAATTGTGTGCGCAGTAGCCGCACGTGCATCAACAAAGTAGTGCCAAGCATGCGCCTGTGTCATAAGTAAAGGGCCGGCTGGCTTGACTGTTAAAGGGTGCTGTAACCCCCAAAGTACACTCCAGTCCAAACCAAAAAAATATATATTTTCTGTGTTTGTGAATTGTGTGTGCAGTAGCCGCACGTGCATCAACAAAGTAGTGCCAAGCGTGCGCCTGTGTCATAAGTAAAGGGCTGGCTGGCTTGACCATTAAAGGGTGCTGTAACCCCCAAAGTACACTCCAGTCCAAACCCCAAAAAAAATTATTTTCTGTGTTTGTGAATTGTGTGCGCAGTAGCCGCACGTGCATCAACAAAGTAGTGCCAAGCGAGCGCCTGTGTCATAAGTAAAGGGCCAGCTTGACCGTTAGAGGGTGCTGTAACCCCCAAAGTACACTCCAGTCCAAACCAAAAAAATAATTATTTTCTGTGTTTGTGAATTGTGTGCGCAGTAGCCGCACGTGCATCAACAAAGTAGTGCCAAGCGTGCGCCTGTGTCATAAGTAAAGGGCCGGCTGGCTTGACCATTAAAGGGTGCTGTAATCCCTAAAGTACACTCCAGTCCAAACCAAAAAAATATATATTTTCTGTGTTTGTGAATTGTGTGCGCAGAAGCCGCACGTGCATCAACAAAGTAGTGCCAAGCGTGCGGCTGTGTCATAAGTAAAGGGCCGGCTGGCTTGACCGTTAAAGGGTGCTGTAACCCCCAAAGTACACTCCAGTCCAAACCAAAAAAATATATATTTTCTGTGTTTGTGAATTGTGTGCGCAGTAGCCGCACGTGGATCAACAAAGTAGTGCCAAGCGTGCGCCTGTGTCATAAGTAAAGGGCCGACTGGCTTGACCGTTAAAGGGTGCTGTAACCCCCAAAGTACACTCCAGTCCAAACCAAAAAAAAAAATATTTTCTGTGTTTGTGAATTGTGTGCGCAGTAGCCGCACGTGCATCAACAAAGTAGTGCCAAGCGTGCGCCTGTGTCATAAGTAAAGGGCCGGCTGGCTTGACCGTTAAAGGGTGCTGTAACCCCCAAAGTACACTCCAGTCCAAACCAAAAAAATATATATTTTCTGTGTTTGAGAATTGTGTGCGCAGTAGCCGCACGTGCATCAACAAAGTAGTACCAAGCGTGCGCCTGTGTCATAAGTAAAAGGGCCGGCTGGCTTGACCGTTAAAGGGTGCTGTAACCCCCAAAGTACACTCCAGTCCAAACTAAAAAAATATATATTTTCTGTGTTTGTGAATTGTGTGCGCAGTAGCCGCACGTGCATCAACAAAGTAGTGCCAAGTGTGCGCCTGTGTCATAAGTAAAGGGCCGGCTGGCTTGACCATTAAAGGGTGCTGTAACCCCCAAAGTACACTCCAGTCCAAACCAAAAAAAAAATTATTTTCTGTGTTTGTGAATTGTGTGCGCAATAGCCGCACTTGCATCAACAAAGTAGTGCCAAGCGTGCGCCTGTGTCATAAGTAAAGGGCCAGCTGGCTTGACTGTTAAAGGGTGCTGTAACCCCCAAAGTACACTCCAGTCCAAACCAAAAAAAAAATTATTTTCTGTGTTTGTGAATTGTGTGCGCAGTAGCCGCACGTGCATCAACAAAGTAGTGCCAAGAGTGCGCCTGTGTCATAAGTAAAGGGCCGGCTGGCTTGAGCGTTAAAGGGTGCTGTAACCCCCAAAGTACACTCCAGTCCAAACCAAAAAAAAAATTATTTTCTGTGTTTGTGAATTGTGTGCGCAGTAGCCGCACGTGCATCAACAAAGTAGTGCCAAGCGTGCGCCTGTGTCATAAGTAAAGGGCCGGCTGGCTTGACCGTTAAAGGGTGCTGTAACCCCCAAAGTACACTCCAGTCCAAACCAAAAAAAAAAATATTTTCTGTGTTTGTGAATTGTGTGCGCAGTAGCCGCACGTGCATCAACAAAGTAGTGCCAAGCGTGCGCCTGTGTCATAAGTAAAGGGCTGGCTGGCTTGACCGTTAAAGGGTGCTGTAACCCCCAAAGTACACTCCAGTCCAAACCAAAAAAATATATATTTTCTGTGTTTGTGAATTGTGTGCGCAGTAGCCGCACGTGCATCAACAAAGTAGTGCCAAGCATGCGCCTGTGTCATAAGTAAAGGGCCGGCTGGCTTGACTGTTAAAGGGTGCTGTAACCCCCAAAGTACACTCCAGTCCAAACCAAAAAAATATATATTTTCTGTGTTTGTGAATTGTGTGTGCAGTAGCCGCACGTGCATCAACAAAGTAGTGCCAAGCGTGCGCCTGTGTCATAAGTAAAGGGCTGGCTGGCTTGACCGTTAAAGGGTGCTGTAACCCCCAAAGTACACTCCAGTCCAAACCCCAAAAAAAATTATTTTCTGTGTTTGTGAATTGTGTGCGCAGTAGCCGCACGTGCATCAACAAAGTAGTGCCAAGCGAGCGCCTGTGTCATAAGTAAAGGGCCAGCTTGACCGTTAGAGGGTGCTGTAACCCCCAAAGTACACTCCAGTCCAAACCAAAAAAATAATTATTTTCTGTGTTTGTGAATTGTGTGCGCAGTAGCCGCACGTACATCAACAAAGTAGTGCCAAGCGTGCGCCTGTGTCATAAGTAAAGGGCCGGCTGGCTTGACCATTAAAGGGTGCTGTAATCCCCAAAGTACACTCCAGTCCAAACCAAAAAAATATATATTTTCTGTGTTTGTGAATTGTGTGCGCAGAAGCCGCACGTGCATCAACAAAGTAGTGCCAAGCGTGCGGCTGTGTCATAAGTAAAGGGCCGGCTGGCTTGACCGTTAAAGGGTGCTGTAACCCCCAAAGTACACTCCAGTACAAACCAAAAAAATAAATATTTTCTGTGTTTGTGAATTGTGTGCGCAGTAGCCGCACGTGCATCAACAAAGTAGTGCCAAGCGTGCGCCTGTGTCATAAGTAAAGGGCCGGCTGGCTTGACCATTAAAGGGTGCTGTAACCCCCAAAGTACACTCCAGTCCAAACCAAAAAAATATATATTTTCTGTGTTTGAGAATTGTGTGCGCAGTAGCCGCACGTGCATCAACAAAGTAGTACCAAGCGTGCGCCTGTGTCATAAGTAAAAGGGCCGGCTGGCTTGACCGTTAAAGGGTGCTGTAACCCCCAAAGTACACTCCAGTCCAAACCAAAAAAAAAATTATTTTCTGTGTTTGTGAATTGTGTGCGCAGTAGCCGCACTTGCATCAACAAAGTAGTGCCAAGCGTGCGCCTGTGTCATAAGTAAAGGGCCAGCTGGCTTGACTGTTAAAGGGTGCTGTAACCCCCAAAGTACACTCCAGTCCAAACCAAAAAAAAAATTATTTTCTGTGTTTGTGAATTGTGTGCGCAGTAGCCGCACTTGCATCAACAAAGTAGTGCCAAGCGTGCGCCTGTGTCATAAGTAAAGGGCCAGCTGGCTTGACTGTTAAAGGGTGCTGTAACCCCCAAAGTACACTCCAGTCCAAACCAAAAAAAAAATTATTTTCTGTGTTTGTGAATTGTGTGCGCAGTAGCCGCACGTGCATCAACAAAGTAGTGCCAAGAGTGGGCCTGTGTCATAAGTAAAGGGCCGGCTGGCTTGACCGTTAAAGGGTGCTGTAACCCCCAAAGTACACTCCAGTCCAAACCAAAAAAAAAATTATTTTCTGTGTTTGTGAATTGTGTGCGCAGTAGCCGCACGTGCATCAACAAAGTAGTGCCAAGCGTGCGCCTGTGTCATAAGTAAAGGGCCGGCTGGCTTGACCATTAAAGGGTGCTGTAACCCCCAAAGTACACTCCAGTCGAAACCAAAAAAAAAATTATTTTCTGTGTTTGTGAATTGTGTGCGCAGTATCTGCACGTGCATCAACAAAGTAGTGCCAAGCGTGCGCCTGTGTCATTAGTAAAGGGCTGGCTGGCTTGACCGTTAAAGGGTGCTGTAACCCCCAAAGTACACTCCAGTCCAAACCAAAAAAAAAATTATTTTCTGTGTTTGTGAATTGTGTGCGCTGTAGCCGCACGTGCATCAACAAAGTAGTGCCAAGCGTGCGCCTGTGTCATAAGTAAAGGGCCGGCTGGCTTGACCGTTAAAGGGTGCTGTAACCCCCAAAGTA
Source organism: Taudactylus pleione (assembly GCA_031769625.1). Taxonomy (NCBI): domain Eukaryota; kingdom Metazoa; phylum Chordata; class Amphibia; order Anura; family Myobatrachidae; genus Taudactylus; species Taudactylus pleione. The sequence goes on from JAUIMM010001134.1 coordinate 25,477, forward strand.
CACTCCAGTCCAAACCAAAAAAAAAATATATATTTTCTGTGTTTGTGAATTGTGTGCGCAGTAGCCGCACGTGCATCAACAAAGTAGTGCCAAGAGTGCGCCTGTGTCATAAGTAAAGGGCCGGCTGGCTTGACCGTTAAAGGGTGCTGTAACCCCCAAAGTACACTCCAGTCCAAACCAAAAAAAAAATTATTTTCTGTGTTTGTGAATTGTGTGCGCAGTAGCCGCACGTGCATCAACAAAGTAGTGCCAAGCGTGCGCCTGTGTCATAAGTAAAGGGCCGGCTGGCTTGACCGTTAAAGGGTGCTGTAACCCCCAAAGTACACTCCAGTCCAAACCAAAAAAAAAAATATTTTCTGTGTTTGTGAATTGTGTGCGCAGTAGCCGCACGTGCATCAACAAAGTAGTGCCAAGCGTGCGCCTGTGTCATAAGTAAAGGGCTGGCTGGCTTGACCGTTAAAGGGTGCTGTAACCCCCAAAGTACACTCCAGTCCAAACCAAAAAAATATATATTTTCTGTGTTTGTGAATTGTGTGCGCAGTAGCCGCACGTGCATCAACAAAGTAGTGCCAAGCATGCGCCTGTGTCATAAGTAAAGGGCCGGCTGGCTTGACTGTTAAAGGGTGCTGTAACCCCCAAAGTACACTCCAGTCCAAACCAAAAAAATATATATTTTCTGTGTTTGTGAATTGTGTGTGCAGTAGCCGCACGTGCATCAACAAAGTAGTGCCAAGCGTGCGCCTGTGTCATAAGTAAAGGGCTGGCTGGCTTGACCATTAAAGGGTGCTGTAACCCCCAAAGTACACTCCAGTCCAAACCCAAAAAAAAATTATTTTCTGTGTTCGTGAATTGTGTGCGCAGTAGCCGCACGTGCATCAACAAAGTAGTGCCAAGCGAGCGCCTGTGTCATAAGTGAAGGGCCAGCTTGACCGTTAGAGGGTGCTGTAACCCCCAAAGTACACTCCAGTCCAAACCAAAAAAATAATTATTTTCTGTGTTTGTGAATTGTGTGCGCAGTAGCCGCACGTGCATCTACAAAGTAGTGCCAAGCGTGCGCCTGTGTCATAAGTAAAGGGTCGGCTGGCTTGACCATTAAAGGGTGCTGTAACCCCCAAAGTACACTCCAGTCCAAACCAAAAAAATATATATTTTCTGTGTTTGTGAATTGTGTGCGCAGTAGCCGCACGTGCATCAACAAAGTAGTGCCAAGCGTGCGCCTGTGTCATAAGTAAAGGGCTGGCTGGCTTGACCGTTAAAGGGTGCTGTAACCCCCAAAGTACTCTCCAGTCCAAACCAAAAAAAAATATATTTTCTGTGTTTGTGAATTGTGTGCGCAGTAGCCGCACGTGCATCAACAAAGTAGTGCCAAGCATGCGCCTGTGTCATAAGTAAAGGGCCGGCTGGCTTGACTGTTAAAGGGTGCTGTAACCCCCAAAGTACACTCCAGTCCAAACCAAAAAAATATATATTTTCTGTGTTTGTGAATTGTGTGTGCAGTAGCCGCACGTGCATCAACAAAGTAGTGCCAAGCGTGCGCCTGTGTCATAAGTAAAGGGCTGGCTGGCTTGACCATTAAAGGGTGCTGTAACCCCCAAAGTACACTCCAGTCCAAACCCCAAAAAAAATTATTTTCTGTGTTTGTGAATTGTGTGCGCAGTAGCCGCACGTGCATCAACAAAGTAGTGCCAAGCGAGCGCCTGTGTCATAAGTAAAGGGCCAGCTTGACCGTTAGAGGGTGCTGTAACCCCCAAAGTACACTCCAGTCCAAACCAAAAAAATAATTATTTTCTGTGTTTGTGAATTGTGTGCGCAGTAGCCGCACGTGCATCAACAAAGTAGTGCCAAGCGTGCGCCTGTGTCATAAGTAAAGGGCCGGCTGGCTTGACCATTAAAGGGTGCTGTAATCCCTAAAGTACACTCCAGTCCAAACCAAAAAAATATATATTTTCTGTGTTTGTGAATTGTGTGCGCAGAAGCCGCACGTGCATCAACAAAGTAGTGCCAAGCGTGCGGCTGTGTCATAAGTAAAGGGCCGGCTGGCTTGACCGTTAAAGGGTGCTGTAACCCCCAAAGTACACTCCAGTCCAAACCAAAAAAATATATATTTTCTGTGTTTGTGAATTGTGTGCGCAGTAGCCGCACGTGGATCAACAAAGTAGTGCCAAGCGTGCGCCTGTGTCATAAGTAAAGGGCCGACTGGCTTGACCGTTAAAGGGTGCTGTAACCCCCAAAGTACACTCCAGTCCAAACCAAAAAAAAAAATATTTTCTGTGTTTGTGAATTGTGTGCGCAGTAGCCGCACGTGCATCAACAAAGTAGTGCCAAGCGTGCGCCTGTGTCATAAGTAAAGGGCCGGCTGGCTTGACCGTTAAAGGGTGCTGTAACCCCCAAAGTACACTCCAGTCCAAACCAAAAAAATATATATTTTCTGTGTTTGAGAATTGTGTGCGCAGTAGCCGCACGTGCATCAACAAAGTAGTACCAAGCGTGCGCCTGTGTCATAAGTAAAAGGGCCGGCTGGCTTGACCGTTAAAGGGTGCTGTAACCCCCAAAGTACACTCCAGTCCAAACTAAAAAAATATATATTTTCTGTGTTTGTGAATTGTGTGCGCAGTAGCCGCACGTGCATCAACAAAGTAGTGCCAAGTGTGCGCCTGTGTCATAAGTAAAGGGCCGGCTGGCTTGACCATTAAAGGGTGCTGTAACCCCCAAAGTACACTCCAGTCCAAACCAAAAAAAAAATTATTTTCTGTGTTTGTGAATTGTGTGCGCAATAGCCGCACTTGCATCAACAAAGTAGTGCCAAGCGTGCGCCTGTGTCATAAGTAAAGGGCCAGCTGGCTTGACTGTTAAAGGGTGCTGTAACCCCCAAAGTACACTCCAGTCCAAACCAAAAAAAAAATTATTTTCTGTGTTTGTGAATTGTGTGCGCAGTAGCCGCACGTGCATCAACAAAGTAGTGCCAAGAGTGCGCCTGTGTCATAAGTAAAGGGCCGGCTGGCTTGAGCGTTAAAGGGTGCTGTAACCCCCAAAGTACACTCCAGTCCAAACCAAAAAAAAAATTATTTTCTGTGTTTGTGAATTGTGTGCGCAGTAGCCGCACGTGCATCAACAAAGTAGTGCCAAGCGTGCGCCTGTGTCATAAGTAAAGGGCCGGCTGGCTTGACCGTTAAAGGGTGCTGTAACCCCCAAAGTACACTCCAGTCCAAACCAAAAAAAAAAATATTTTCTGTGTTTGTGAATTGTGTGCGCAGTAGCCGCACGTGCATCAACAAAGTAGTGCCAAGCGTGCGCCTGTGTCATAAGTAAAGGGCTGGCTGGCTTGACCGTTAAAGGGTGCTGTAACCCCCAAAGTACACTCCAGTCCAAACCAAAAAAATATATATTTTCTGTGTTTGTGAATTGTGTGCGCAGTAGCCGCACGTGCATCAACAAAGTAGTGCCAAGCATGCGCCTGTGTCATAAGTAAAGGGCCGGCTGGCTTGACTGTTAAAGGGTGCTGTAACCCCCAAAGTACACTCCAGTCCAAACCAAAAAAATATATATTTTCTGTGTTTGTGAATTGTGTGTGCAGTAGCCGCACGTGCATCAACAAAGTAGTGCCAAGCGTGCGCCTGTGTCATAAGTAAAGGGCTGGCTGGCTTGACCGTTAAAGGGTGCTGTAACCCCCAAAGTACACTCCAGTCCAAACCCCAAAAAAAATTATTTTCTGTGTTTGTGAATTGTGTGCGCAGTAGCCGCACGTGCATCAACAAAGTAGTGCCAAGCGAGCGCCTGTGTCATAAGTAAAGGGCCAGCTTGACCGTTAGAGGGTGCTGTAACCCCCAAAGTACACTCCAGTCCAAACCAAAAAAATAATTATTTTCTGTGTTTGTGAATTGTGTGCGCAGTAGCCGCACGTACATCAACAAAGTAGTGCCAAGCGTGCGCCTGTGTCATAAGTAAAGGGCCGGCTGGCTTGACCATTAAAGGGTGCTGTAATCCCCAAAGTACACTCCAGTCCAAACCAAAAAAATATATATTTTCTGTGTTTGTGAATTGTGTGCGCAGAAGCCGCACGTGCATCAACAAAGTAGTGCCAAGCGTGCGGCTGTGTCATAAGTAAAGGGCCGGCTGGCTTGACCGTTAAAGGGTGCTGTAACCCCCAAAGTACACTCCAGTACAAACCAAAAAAATAAATATTTTCTGTGTTTGTGAATTGTGTGCGCAGTAGCCGCACGTGCATCAACAAAGTAGTGCCAAGCGTGCGCCTGTGTCATAAGTAAAGGGCCGGCTGGCTTGACCATTAAAGGGTGCTGTAACCCCCAAAGTACACTCCAGTCCAAACCAAAAAAATATATATTTTCTGTGTTTGAGAATTGTGTGCGCAGTAGCCGCACGTGCATCAACAAAGTAGTACCAAGCGTGCGCCTGTGTCATAAGTAAAAGGGCCGGCTGGCTTGACCGTTAAAGGGTGCTGTAACCCCCAAAGTACACTCCAGTCCAAACCAAAAAAAAAATTATTTTCTGTGTTTGTGAATTGTGTGCGCAGTAGCCGCACTTGCATCAACAAAGTAGTGCCAAGCGTGCGCCTGTGTCATAAGTAAAGGGCCAGCTGGCTTGACTGTTAAAGGGTGCTGTAACCCCCAAAGTACACTCCAGTCCAAACCAAAAAAAAAATTATTTTCTGTGTTTGTGAATTGTGTGCGCAGTAGCCGCACTTGCATCAACAAAGTAGTGCCAAGCGTGCGCCTGTGTCATAAGTAAAGGGCCAGCTGGCTTGACTGTTAAAGGGTGCTGTAACCCCCAAAGTACACTCCAGTCCAAACCAAAAAAAAAATTATTTTCTGTGTTTGTGAATTGTGTGCGCAGTAGCCGCACGTGCATCAACAAAGTAGTGCCAAGAGTGGGCCTGTGTCATAAGTAAAGGGCCGGCTGGCTTGACCGTTAAAGGGTGCTGTAACCCCCAAAGTACACTCCAGTCCAAACCAAAAAAAAAATTATTTTCTGTGTTTGTGAATTGTGTGCGCAGTAGCCGCACGTGCATCAACAAAGTAGTGCCAAGCGTGCGCCTGTGTCATAAGTAAAGGGCCGGCTGGCTTGACCATTAAAGGGTGCTGTAACCCCCAAAGTACACTCCAGTCGAAACCAAAAAAAAAATTATTTTCTGTGTTTGTGAATTGTGTGCGCAGTATCTGCACGTGCATCAACAAAGTAGTGCCAAGCGTGCGCCTGTGTCATTAGTAAAGGGCTGGCTGGCTTGACCGTTAAAGGGTGCTGTAACCCCCAAAGTACACTCCAGTCCAAACCAAAAAAAAAATTATTTTCTGTGTTTGTGAATTGTGTGCGCTGTAGCCGCACGTGCATCAACAAAGTAGTGCCAAGCGTGCGCCTGTGTCATAAGTAAAGGGCCGGCTGGCTTGACCGTTAAAGGGTGCTGTAACCCCCAAAGTACACTCCAGTCCAAACCAAAAAAAAAATATATATTTTCTGTGTTTGTGAATTGTGTGCGCAGTAGCCGCACGTGCATCAACAAAGTAGTGCCAAGAGTGCGCCTGTGTCATAAGTAAAGGGCCGGCTGGCTTGACCGTTAAAGGGTGCTGTAACCCCCAAAGTACACTCCAGTCCAAACCAAAAAAAAAATTATTTTCTGTGTTTGTGAATTGTGTGCGCAGTAGCCGCACGTGCATCAACAAAGTAGTGCCAAGCGTGCGCCTGTGTCATAAGTAAAGGGCCGGCTGGCTTGACCGTTAAAGGGTGCTGTAACCCCCAAAGTACACTCCAGTCCAAACCAAAAAAAAAAATATTTTCTGTGTTTGTGAATTGTGTGCGCAGTAGCCGCACGTGCATCAACAAAGTAGTGCCAAGCGTGCGCCTGTGTCATAAGTAAAGGGCTGGCTGGCTTGACCGTTAAAGGGTGCTGTAACCCCCAAAGTACACTCCAGTCCAAACCAAAAAAATATATATTTTCTGTGTTTGTGAATTGTGTGCGCAGTAGCCGCACGTGCATCAACAAAGTAGTGCCAAGCATGCGCCTGTGTCATAAGTAAAGGGCCGGCTGGCTTGACTGTTAAAGGGTGCTGTAACCCCCAAAGTACACTCCAGTCCAAACCAAAAAAATATATATTTTCTGTGTTTGTGAATTGTGTGTGCAGTAGCCGCACGTGCATCAACAAAGTAGTGCCAAGCGTGCGCCTGTGTCATAAGTAAAGGGCTGGCTGGCTTGACCATTAAAGGGTGCTGTAACCCCCAAAGTACACTCCAGTCCAAACCCAAAAAAAAATTATTTTCTGTGTTCGTGAATTGTGTGCGCAGTAGCCGCACGTGCATCAACAAAGTAGTGCCAAGCGAGCGCCTGTGTCATAAGTGAAGGGCCAGCTTGACCGTTAGAGGGTGCTGTAACCCCCAAAGTACACTCCAGTCCAAACCAAAAAAATAATTATTTTCTGTGTTTGTGAATTGTGTGCGCAGTAGCCGCACGTGCATCAACAAAGTAGTGCCAAGCGTGCGCCTGTGTCATAAGTAAAGGGCCGGCTGGCTTGACCATTAAAGGGTGCTGTAATCCCCAAAGTACACTCCAGTCCAAACCAAAAAAATATATATTTTCTGTGTTTGTGAATTGTGTGCGCAGAAGCCGCACGTGCATCAACAAAGTAGTGCCAAGCGTGCGGCTGTGTCATAAGTAAAGGGCCGGCTGGCTTGACCGTTAAAGGGTGCTGTAAACCCCAAAGTACACTCCAGTCCAAACCAAAAAAATAAATATTTTCTGTGTTTGTGAATTGTGTGCGCAGTAGCCGCACGTGCATCAACAAAGTAGTGCCAAGCGTGCGCCTGTGTCATAAGTAAAGGGCCGGCTGGCTTGACCGTTAAAGGGTGCTGTAACCCCCAAAGTACACTCCAGTCCAAACCAAAAAAATATATATTTTCTGTGTTTGTGAATTGTGTGCGCAGAAGCCGCACGTGCATCAACAAAGTAGTGCAAAGCGTGCGGCTGTGTCATAAGTAAAGGGCCGGCTGGCTTGACCGTTAAAGGGTGCTGTAACCCCCAAAGTACACTCCAGTCCAAACCAAAAAAAAAAATATTTTCTGTGTTTGTGAATTGTGTGCGCAGTAGCCGCACGTGCATCAACAAAGTAGTGCCAAGCGTGCGCCTGTGTCATAAGTAAAAGGCCGGCTGGCTTGACCGTTAAAGGGTGCTGTAACCCCCAAAGTACACTCCAGTCCAAACCAAAAAAATATATATTTTCTGTGTTTGAGAATTGTGTGCGCAGTAGCCGCACGTGCATCAACAAAGTAGTACCAAGCGTGCGTCTGTGTCATAAGTAAAAGGGCCGGCTGGCTTGACCGTTAAAGGGTGCTGTAACCCCCAAAGTACACTCCAGTCCAAACTAAAAAAATATATATTTTCTGTGTTTGTGAATTGTGTGCGCAGTAGCCGCACGTGCATCAACAAAGTAGTGCCAAGTGTGCGCCTGTGTCATAAGTAAAGGGCCGGCTGGCTTGACCATTAAAGGGTGCTGTAACCCCCAACGTACACTCCAGTCCAAACCAAAAAAAAAATTATTTTCTGTGTTTGTGAATTGTGTGCGCAGTAGCCGCACTTGCATCAACAAAGTAGTGCCAAGCGTGCGCCTGTGTCATAAGTAAAGGGCCAGCTGGCTTGACTGTTAAAGGGTGCTGTAACCCCCAAAGTACACTCCAGTCCAAACCAAAAAAAAAATTATTTTCTGTGTTTGTGAATTGTGTGCGCAGTATCTGCACGTGCATCAACAAAGTAGTGCCAAGCGTGCGCCTGTGTCATTAGTAAAGGGCTGGCTGGCTTGACCGTTAAAGGGTGCTGTAACCCCCAAAGTACACTCCAGTCCAAACCAAAAAAAAAATTATTTTCTGTGTTTGTGAATTGTGTGCGCTGTAGCCGCACGTGCATCAACAAAGTAGTGCCAAGCGTGCGCCTGTGTCATAAGTAAAGGGCCGGCTGGCTTGACCGTTAAAGGGTGCTGTAACCCCCAAAGTACACTCCAGTCCAAACCAAAAAAAATATATATATTTTCTGTGTTTGTGAATTGTGTGCGCAGTAGCCGCACGTGCATCAACAAAGTAGTGCCAAGAGTGCGCCTGTGTCATAAGTAAAGGGCCGGCTGGCTTGACCGTTAAAGGGTGCTGTAACCCCCAAAGTACACTCCAGTCCAAACCAAAAAAAAATTATTTTCTGTGTTTGTGAATTGTGTGCGCAGTAGCCGCACGTGCATCAACAAAGTAGTGCCAAGCGTGCGCCTGTGTCATAAGTAAAGGGCCGGCTGGCTTGACCGTTAAAGGGTGCTGTAACCCCAAAGTACACTCAAGTCCAAACCAAAAAAAAAATATTTTCTGTGTTTGTGAATTGTGTGCGCAGTAGCCGCACGTGCATCAACAAAGTAGTGCCAAGCGTGCGCCTGTGTCATAAGTAAAGGGCTGGCTGGCTTGACCATTAAAGGTTGCTGTAACCCCAAAGTACACTCCAGTCCAAACCAAAAAAATATATATTTTCTGTGTTTGTGAATTGTGTGCGCAGTAGCCGCACGTGCATCAACAAAGTAGTGCCAAGCATGCGCCTGTGTCATAAGTAAAGGGCCGGCTGGCTTGACTGTTAAAGGGTGCTGTAACCCCCAAAGTACACTCCAGTCCAAACCAAAAAAATATATATTTTCTGTGTTTGTGAATTGTGTGTGCAGTAGCCGCACGTGCATCAACAAAGTAGTGCCAAGCGTGCGCCTGTGTCATAAGTAAAGGGCTGGCTGGCTTGACCATTAAAGGGTGCTGTAACCCCCAAAGTACACTCCAGTCCAAACCCCAAAAAAAATTATTTCTGTGTTTGTGAATTGTCGTGCGCAGTAGCCGCACGTGCATCAACAAAGTAGTGCCAAGCGAGCGCCTGTGTCATAAGTAAAGGGCCAGCTTGACCGTTAGAGGGTGCTGTAACCCCCAAAGTACACTCCAGTCCAAACCAAAAAAATAATTATTTTCTGTGTTTGTGAATTGTGTGCGCAGTAGCCGCACGTGCATCAACAAAGTAGTGCCAAGTGTGCGCCTGTGTCATAAGTAAAGGGCCGGCTGGCTTGACCATTAAAGGGTGCTGTAATCCCCAAAGTACACTCCAGTCCAAACCAAAAAAATATATATTTTCTGTGTTTGTGAATTGTGTGCGCAGAAGCCGCACGTGCATCAACAAAGTAGTGCCAAGCGTGCGGCTGTGTCATAAGTAAAGGGCCGGCTGGCTTGACCGTTAAAGGGTGCTGTAACCCCCAAAGTACACTCCAGTCCAAACCAAAAAAAAAAATATTTTCTGTGTTTGTGAATTGTGTGCGCAGTAGCCGCACGTGCATCAACAAAGTAGTGCCAAGCGTGCGCCTGTGTCATAAGTAAAGGGCCGGCTGGCTTGACCGTTAAAGGGTGCTGTAACCCCCAAAGTACACTCCAGTCCAAACCAAAAAAATATATATTTTCTGTGTTTGAGAATTGTGTGCGCAGTAGCCGCACGTGCATCAACAAAGTAGTACCAAGCGTGCGCCTGTGTCATAAGTAAAAGGGCCAGCTGGCTTGACCGTTTAAAGGGTGCTGTAACCCCCAAAGTACACTCGAGTCCAAACTAAAAATATATATATTTTCTGTGTTTGTGAATTGTGTGCGCAGTAGCCGCACGTGCATCAACAAAGTAGTGCCAAGTGTGCGCCTGTGTCATAAGTAAAGGGCCGGCTGGCTTGACCATTAAAGGGTGCTGTAACCCCCAAAGTACACTCCAGTCCAAACCAAAAAAAAAATTATTTTCTGTGTTTGTGAATTGTGTGCGCAAGTAGCCGCACTTGCATCAACAAAGTAGTGCCAAGCGTGCGCCTGTGTCATAAGTAAAGGGCCAGCTGGCTTGACTGTTAAAGGGTGCTGTAACCCCCAAAGCCAAAGTACACTCCAGTCCAAACCAAAAAAAAAATTATTTTCTGTGTTTGTGAATTGTGTGCGCAGTAGCCGCACGTGCATCAACAAAGTAGTGCCAAGAGTGCGCCTGTGTCATAAGTAAAGGGCCGGCTGGCTTGACCGTTAAAGGGTGCTGTAACCCCCAAAGTACACTCCAGTCCAAACCAAAAAAAAAATTATTTTCTGTGTTTGTGAATTGTGTGCGCTGTAGCCGCACGTGCATCAACAAAGTAGTGCCAAGCGTGCGCCTGTGTCATAAGTAAAGGGCCGGCTGGCTTGACCGTTAAAGGGTGCTGTAACCCCCAAAGTACACTCCAGTCCAAACCAAAAAAAAAATATATATTTTCTGTGTTTGTGAATTGTGTGCGCAGTAGCCGCACGTGCATCAACAAAGTAGTGCCAAGCGTGCGCCTGTGTCATAAGTAAAGGGCCGGCTGGCTTGACCATTAAAGGGTGCTGTAACCCCCAAAGTACACTCCAGTCCAAACCAAAAAAAAAAATATTTTCTGTGTTTGTGAATTGTGTGCGCAGTAGCCGCACGTGCATCAACAAAGTAGTGCCAAGAGTGCGCCTGTGTCATAAGTAAAGGGCCGGCTGGCTTGACCGTTAAAGGGTGCTGTAACCCCCAAAGTACACTCCAAACCAAAAAAATATATATTTTCTGTGTTTGTGAATTGTGTGCGCAGTAGCCGCACGTGCATCAACAAAGTAGTGCCAAGCGTGCGCCTGTGTCATAAGTAAAGGGCCGGCTGGCTTGACCATTAAAGGGTGCTGTAACCCCCAAAGTACACTCCAGTCCAAAAAAAAAAAAATGATTTTCAGTGTTTGTGAATTGTGTGCGCAGTAGCCGCACGTGCATCAACAAAGTAGTGCCAAGCGTGCGCCTGTGTCATAAGTAAAGGGCCGGCTGGCTTGACCGTTAAAGGGTGCTGTAACCCCCAAAGTACACTACAGTCCAAACCAAAAAAATATATATTTTCTGTGTTTGTGAATTGTGTGCGCAGTAGCCGCACGTGCATCAACAAAGTAGTGCCAAGCGTGCGCCTGTGTCATAAGTAAAGGGCCGGCTGGCTTGACCATTAAAGGGTGCTGTAACCCCCAAAGTACACTCCAGTCCAAACCCCCCCAAAAATTACTTTCTGTGTTTGTGAATTGTGTGCGCTGTAGCCGCACGTGCATCAACAAAGTAGTGCCAAGCGTGCGCCTGTGTCATAAGTAAAGGGCCGGCTGGCTTGACCATTAAAGGGTGCTGTAACCCCCAAAGTGCACTCCAGTCCAAACCAAAAAAAAAATTATTTTCTGTGTTTGTGAATTGTGTGCGCAGTATCCGCACGTGCATCAACAAAGTAGTGCCAAGCGTGCGCCTGTGTCATAAGTAAAGGGCCGGCTGGCTTGACCGTTAAAGGGTGCTGTAACCCCCAAAGTACACTCCAGTCCAAACCAAAAAAATATATATTTTCTGTGTTTGTGAATTTTGTGCGCAGTAGCCGCACGTGCATCAACAAAGTAGTGCCAAGCGTGCGCCTGTGTCATAAGTAAAGGGCCGGCTGGCTTGACCATTAAAGGGTGCTGTAACCCCCAAAGTACACTCCAGTCCAAACCAAAAAAAAAATTATTTTCTGTGTTTGTGAATTGTGTGCGCAGTAGCCGCACGTGCATCAACAAAGTAGTGCCAAGCGTGCGCCTGTGTCATAAGTAAAGGGCCAGCTGGCTTGAACGTTAAAGGGTGCTGTAACCCCCAAAGTACACTCCAGTCCAAACCAAAAAATAATTATTTTCTGTGTTTGTGAATTGTGTGCGAAGTAGCCGCACGTGCATCAACAAAGTAGTGCCAAGAGTGCGCCTGTGTCATAAGTAAAGGGCCGGCTGGCTTGATCGTTAAAGGGTGCTGTAACCCCCAAAGTACACTCCAAACCAAAAAAATATATATTTTCTGTGTTTGTGAATTGTGTGCGCAGTAGCCGCACGTGCATCAACAAAGTAGTGCCAAGCGTGCGCCTGTGTCATAAGTAAAGGGCCGGCTGGCTTGACCATTAAAGGGTGCTGTAACCCTCAAAGTACACTCCAGTCCAAACCAAAAAAAAAATGATTTTCAGTGTTTGTGAATTGTGTGCGCAGTAGCCGCACGTGCATCAACAAAGTAGTGCCAAGCGTGCGTCTGTGTCATAAGTAAAGGGCCGGCTGGCTTGACCGTTAAAGGGTGCTGTAACCCCCAAAGTACACTACAGTCCAAACCAAAAAAAAAAATATTTTCTGTGTTTGTGAATTGTGTGCGCAGTAGCCGCACGTGCATCAACAAAGTAGTGCCAAGCGTGCGCCTGTGTCATAAGTAAAGGGCCGGCTGGCTTGACCGTTAAAGGGTGCTGTAACCCCCAAAGTACACTCCAGTCCAAACCAAAAAAATATATATTTTCTGTGTTTGTGAATTGTGTGCGCAGTAGCCGCACGTGCATCAACAAAGTAGTGCCAAGCGTGCGCTTGTGTCATAAGTAAAGGGCTGGCTGGCTTGACCATTAAAGGGTGCTGTAACCCCAAAAGTACACTCCAGTCCAAACCCCCCCAAAAATTATTTTCTGTGTTTGTGAATTGTGTGCGCAGTAGCCGCACGTGCATCAACAAAGTAGTGCCAAGCGTGCGCCTGTGTCATAAGTAAAGGGTCGGCTGGCTTGACCATTAAAGGGTGCTGTAACCCCCAAAGTACACTCCAGTCCAAACCAAAAAAATATATATTTTCTGTGTTTGTGAATTGTGTGCGCAGTAGCCGCACGTGCATCAACAAAGTAGTGCCAAGCGTGCGCCTGTGTCATAAGTAAAGGGCCGGCTGGCTTGACCGTTAAAGGGTGCTGTAACCCCCAAAGTACACTCCAGTCCAAACCAAAAATAAAATTATTTTCTGTGTTTGTGAATTGTGTGCGCAGTAGCCGCACGTGCATCAACAAAGTAGTGCCAAGCGTGCGCCTGTGTCATAAGTAAAGGGCTGGCTGGCTTGACCGTTAAAGGGTGCTGTAACCCCCAAAGTACACTCCAGTCCAAACCAAAAAAAAATATATTTTCTGTGTTTGTGAATTGTGTGCGCAGTAGCCGCACGTGCATCAACAAAGTAGTGCCAAGCATGCGCCTGTGTCATAAGTAAAGGGCCGGCTGGCTTGACTGATAAAGGGTGCTGTAACCCCCAAAGTACACTCCAGTCCAAACCAAAAAAATATATATTTTCTGTGTTTGTGAATTGTGTGTGCAGTAGCCGCACGTGCATCAACAAAGTAGTGCCAAGCGTGCGCCTGTGTCATAAGTAAAGGGCTGGCTGGCTTGACCATTAAAGGGTGCTGTAACCCCCAAAGTACACTCCAGTCCAAACCCAAAAAAAAAATATTTTCTGTGTTTGTGAATTGTGTGCGCAGTAGCCGCACGTTCATCAACAAAGTAGTGCCAAGCGAGCGCCTGTGTCATAAGTAAAGGGCCAGCTTGACCGTTAGAGGGTGCTGTAACCCCCAAAGTACACTCCAGTCCAAACCAAAAAAATAATTATTTTCTGTGTTTGTGAATTGTGTGCGCAGTAGCCGCACGTGCATCAACAAAGTAGTGCCAAGCGTGCGCCTGTGTCATAAGTAAAGGGCCGGCTGGCTTGACCATTAAAGGGTGCTGTAATCCATAAAGTACACTCCAGTCCAAACCAAAAAAAAATATATTTTCTGTGTTTGTGAATTGTGTGCGCAGAAGCCGCACGTGCATCAACAAAGTAGTGCCAAGCGTGCGGCTGTGTCATAAGTAAAGGGCCGGCTGGCTTGACCGTTAAAGGGTGCTGTAACCCCCAAAGTACACTCCAGTCCAAACCAAAAAAAAATATATTTTCTGTGTTTGTGAATTGTGTGCGCAGTAGCCGCACGTGCATCAACAAAGTAGTGCCAAGCGTGCGCCTGTGTCATAAGTAAAGGGCCGACTGGCTTGACCATTAAAGGGTGCTGTAACCCCCAAAGTACACTCCAGTCCAAACCAAAAATAAAAATATTTTCTGTGTTTGTGAATTGTGTGCGCAGTAGCCGCACGTGCATCAACAAAGTAGTGCCAAGCGTGCGCCTGTGTCATAAGTAAAGGGCCGGCTGGCTTGACCGTTAAAGGGTGCTGTAACCCCCAAAGTACACTCCAGTCCAAACCAAAAAAAAAATTATTTTCTGTGTTTGTGAATTGTGTGCGCAGTAGCCGCACGTTCATCAACAAAGTAGTGCCAAGCGTGCGCCTGTGTCATAAGTGAAGGGCCGGCTGGCTTGACCATTAAAGGGTGCTGTAACCCCCAAAGTACACTCCAGTCCAAACCAAAACAGATATATTTTCTGTGTATGTATATTGTGTCCGCAGTAGCCGCACGTGCATCAACAAAGTAGTGCCAAGCGTGCGCCTGTGTCATAAGTAAAGGGCCGGCTGGCTTGACCGTTAAAGGGTGCTGTAACCCCCAAAGTACACTCCAGTCCAAACCAAAAAAAAAATTATTTTTCTGTGTTTGTGAATTGTGTGCGCAGTAGCCGCACGTGCATCAACAAAGTAGTGCCAAGCTTGCGCCTGTGTCATAAGTAAAGGGCCGTCTGGCTTGACCATTAAAGGGTGCTGTAACCCCCAAAGTACACTCCAGTCCAAACCAAAAAAAAAAATATTTTCTGTGTTTGTGAATTGTGTGCGCAGTAGCCGCACGTGCATCAACAAAGTAGTGCCAAGCGTGCGCCTGTGTCATAAGTAAAGGGCCGGCTGGCTTGACCGTTAAAGGGTGCTGTAACCCCCAAAGTACACTCCAGTCCAAACCCCCAAAAAAATTATTTTCTGTGTTTTTGAATTGTGTGCGCAGTAGCCGCACGTGCATCAACAAAGTAGTGCCAAGCGTGCGCCTGTGTCATAAGTAAAGGGCCGGCTGGCTTGACCATTAAAGGGTGCTGTAACCCCCAATGTACACTCCAGTCAAAACCAAAAAAAAAATTATTTTCTGTGTTTGTGAATTGTGTGCGCAGTAGCCGCACGTGCATCAACAAAGTAGTGCCAAGCTTGCGCCTGTGTCATAAGTAAAGGGCCGGCTGGCTTGACCGTTAAAGGGTGCTGTAACCCCCAAAGTACACTCCAGTCCAAACCAAAAAAAAAATATTTTCTGTGTTTTGTGAATTGTGTGCGCAGTAGCCGCACGTGCATCAACAAAGTAGTGCCAAGCGTGCGCCTGTGTCATAAGTAAAGGGCCAGCTGGCTTGACCGTTAAAGGGTGCTGTAACCCCCAAAGTACACTCCAGTCCAAACCAAAAAAATATATATTTTCTGTGTTTGAGAATTGTGTGCGCAGTAGCCGCACGTGCATCAACAAAGTAGTACCAAGCGTGCGCCTGTGTCATAAGTAAAAGGGCCGGCTGGCTTGACCGTTAAAGGGTGCTGTAACCCCCAAAGTACACTCCAGTCCAAACTAAAAAAATATATATTTTCTGTGTTTGTGAATTGTGTGCGCAGAAGCAGCACGTGCATCAACAAAGTAGTGCCAAGCGTGCGCCTGTGTCATAAGTAAAGGGCTGGCTTGACCATTAAAGGGTGCTGTAACCCCCAAAGTACACTCCAGTCAAACCAAAAAAAAAATTATTTTCTGTGTTTGTGAATTGTGTGCGCAGTAGCCGCACGTGCATCAACAAAGTAGTGCCAAGCGTGCGCCTGTGTCATAAGTAAAGGGCCAGCTGGCTTGACTGTTAAAGGGTGCTGTAACCCCCAAAGTACACTCAGTCCAAACCAAAAAAAATTATTTTCTGTGTTTGTGAATTGTGTGCGCAGTAGCCGCACGTGCATCAACAAAGTAGTGCCAAGAGTGCGCCTGTGTCATAAGTAAAGGGCCGGCTGGCTTGACCGTTAAAGGGTGCTGTAACCCCCAAAGTACACTCCAGTCCAAACCAAAAAAAAAATTATTTTCTGTGTTTGTGAATTGTGTGCGCAGTAGCCGCATGTGCATCAACAAAGTAGTGCCAAGCGTGCGCCTGTGTCATAAGTAAAGGGCCGGCTGGCTTGACCATTAAAGGGTGCTGTAACCCCCAAAGTACACTCCAGTCCAAACCAAAAAAAAAATTATTTTCTGTGTTTGTGAATTGTGTGCGCAGTATCCGCACGTGCATCAACAAAGTAGTGCCAAGCGTGCGCCTGTGTCATAAGTAAAGGGCTGGTTGGCTTGACCGTTAAAGGGTGCTGTAACCCCCAAAGTACACTCCAGTCCAAACCAAAAAAAAAATTATTTTCTGTGTTTGTGAATTGTGTGCGCTGTAGCCGCACGTGCATCAACAAAGTAGTGCCAAGCGTGCGCCTGTGTCATAAGTAAAGGGCCGGCTGGCTTGACCGTTAAAGGGTGCTGTAACCCACAAAGTACACTCCAGTCCAAACCAAAAAAATATATATTTTCTGTGTTTGTGAATTGTGTGCGCAGTAGCCGCACGTGCATCAACAAAGTAGTGCCAAGCGTGCGCCTGTGTCATAAGTAAAGGGCCAGCTGGCTTGACCATTAAAGGGTGCTGTAACCCCCAAAGTACACTCCAGTCCAAACTAAAAAAATATATATTTTCTGTGTTTGTGAATTGTGTGCGCAGTAGCCGCACGTGCATCAACAAAGTAGTGCCAAGCGTGCGCCTGTGTCATAAGTAAAGGGCCGGCTGGCTTGACCATTAAAGGGTGCTGTAACCCCCAAAGTACACTCCAGTCCAAACAAAAAAAATAATTATTTTCTGTGTTTGTGAATTGTGTGCGCAGTAGCCGCACGTGCATCAACAAAGTAGTGCCAAGCGTGCGCCTGTGTCATAAGTAAAGGGCCAGCTGGCTTGACCGTTAAAGGGTGCTGTAACCCCCAAAGTACACTCCAGTCCAAACCAAAAACTTGTTATTTTCTGTGTTTGTGAATTGTGTGCGCAGTAGTCGCACGTGCATCAACAAAGTAGTGCCAAGAGTGCGCCTGTGTCATAAGTAAAGGGCCAGCTGGCTTGACCGTTAAAGGGTGCTGTAACCCCCAAAGTACACTCCAAACCAAAAAAATATATATTTTCTGTGTTTGTGAATTGTGTGCGCAGTAGCCGCACGTGCATCAACAAAGTAGTGCCAAGCGTGCGCCTGTGTCATAAGTAAAGGGCCGGCTGGCTTGACCATTAAAGGGTGCTGTAACCCCCAAAGTACACTCCAGTCCAAACCAAAAAAAAATGATTTTCAGTGTTTGTGAATTGTGTGCGCAGTAGCCGCACGTGCATCAACAAAGTAGTGCCAAGCGTGCGTCTGTGTCATAAGTAAAGGGCCGGCTGGCTTGACCATTAAAGGGTGCTGTAACCCCCAAAGTACACTCCAGTCCAAACCCCCCAAAAAATTACTTTCTGTGTTTGTGAATTGTGTGCGCTGTAGCCGCACGTGCATCAACAAAGTAGTGCCAAGCGTGCGCCTGTGTCATAAGTAAAGGGTCGGCTGGCTTGACCATTAAAGGGTGCTGTAACCCCCAAAGTACACTCCAGTCCAAACCAAAAAAATATATATTTTCTGTGTTTGTGAATTGTGTGCGCAGTAGCCGCACGTGCATCAACAAAGTAGTGCCAAGCGGGCGCCTGTGTCATAAGTAAAGGGCCGGCTGGCTTGACCGTTAAAGGGTGCTGTAACCCCCAAAGTACACTCCAGTCCAAACCAAAAAAAAAATTATTTTCTGTGTTTGTGAATTGTGTGCGCAGTAGCCACACGTGCATCAACAAAGTAGTGCCAAGTGTGCGCCTGTGTCATAAGTAATGGGCTGGCTGGCTTGACCGTTAAAGGGTGCTGTAACCCCCAAAGTACACTCCAGTCCAAACCAAAAAAATATATATTTTCTGTGTTTGTGAATTGTGTGCGCAGTAGCCGCACGTGCATCAACAAAGTAGTGCCAAGCGTGCGCCTGTGTCATAAGTAAAGGGCCGGCTGGCTTGACTGTTAAAGGGTGCTGTAACCCCCAAAGTACACTCCAGTCCAAACCAAAAAAAAATATATTTTCTGTGTTTGTGAATTGTGTGTGCAGTAGCCGCACGTGCATCAACAAAGTAGTGCCAAGCGTGCGCCTGTGTCATAAGTAAAGGGCTGGCTGGCTTGACCATTAAAGGGTGCTGTAACCCCCAAAGTACACTCCAGTCCAAACCCCAAAAAAAATTATTTTCTGTGTTTGTGAATTGTGTGCGCAGTAGCCGCACGTGCATCAACAAAGTAGTGCCAAGCGTGCGCCTGTGTCATAAGTAAAGGGCCGGCTTGACCGTTAGAGGGTGCTGTAACCCCCAAAGTACACTCCAGTCCAAACTAAAAAAATATATATTTTCTGTGTTTGTGAATTGTGTGCGCAGAAGCAGCACGTGCATCAACAAAGTAGTGCCAAGCGTGCGCCTGTGTCATAAGTAAAGGGCTGGCTTGACCATTAAAGGGTGCTGTAACCCCCAAAGTACACTCCAGTCCAAACCAAAAAAAAAATTATTTTCTGTGTTTGTGAATTGTGTGCGCAGTAGCCGCACGTGCATCAACAAAGTAGTGCCAAGCGTGCGCCTGTGTCATAAGTAAAGGGCCAGCTGGCTTGACTGTTAAAGGGTGCTGTAACCCCCAAAGTACACTCCAGTCCAAACCAAAAAAAATTATTTTCTGTGTTTGTGAATTGTGTGCGCAGTAGCCGCACGTGCATCAACAAAGTAGTGCCAAGAGTGCGCCTGTGTCATAAGTAAAGGGCCGGCTGGCTTGACCGTTAAAGGGTGCTGTAACCCCCAAAGTACACTCCAGTCCAAACCAAAAAAAAAATTATTTTCTGTGTTTGTGAATTGTGTGCGCAGTAGCCGCATGTGCATCAACAAAGTAGTGCCAAGCGTGCGCCTGTGTCATAAGTAAAGGGCCGGCTGGCTTGACCATTAAAGGGTGCTGTAACCCCCAAAGTACACTCCAGTCCAAACCAAAAAAAAAATTATTTTCTGTGTTTGTGAATTGTGTGCGCAGTATCCGCACGTGCATCAACAAAGTAGTGCCAAGCGTGCGCCTGTGTCATAAGTAAAGGGCTGGTTGGCTTGACCGTTAAAGGGTGCTGTAACCCCCAAAGTACACTCCAGTCCAAACCAAAAAAAAAATTATTTTCTGTGTTTGTGAATTGTGTGCGCTGTAGCCGCACGTGCATCAACAAAGTAGTGCCAAGCGTGCGCCTGTGTCATAAGTAAAGGGCCGGCTGGCTTGACCGTTAAAGGGTGCTGTAACCCACAAAGTACACTCCAGTCCAAACCAAAAAAATATATATTTTCTGTGTTTGTGAATTGTGTGCGCAGTAGCCGCACGTGCATCAACAAAGTAGTGCCAAGCGTGCGCCTGTGTCATAAGTAAAGGGCCAGCTGGCTTGACCATTAAAGGGTGCTGTAACCCCCAAAGTACACTCCAGTCCAAACTAAAAAAATATATATTTTCTGTGTTTGTGAATTGTGTGCGCAGTAGCCGCACGTGCATCAACAAAGTAGTGCCAAGCGTGCGCCTGTGTCATAAGTAAAGGGCCGGCTGGCTTGACCATTAAAGGGTGCTGTAACCCCCAAAGTACACTCCAGTCCAAACAAAAAAATAATTATTTTCTGTGTTTGTGAATTGTGTGCGCAGTAGCCGCACGTGCATCAACAAAGTAGTGCCAAGCGTGCGCCTGTGTCATAAGTAAAGGGCCAGCTGGCTTGACCGTTAAAGGGTGCTGTAACCCCCAAAGTACACTCCAGTCCAAACCAAAAACTTGTTATTTTCTGTGTTTGTGAATTGTGTGCGCAGTAGTCGCACGTGCATCAACAAAGTAGTGCCAAGAGTGCGCCTGTGTCATAAGTAAAGGGCCAGCTGGCTTGACCGTTAAAGGGTGCTGTAACCCCCAAAGTACACTCCAAACCAAAAAAATATATATTTTCTGTGTTTGTGAATTGTGTGCGCAGTAGCCGCACGTGCATCAACAAAGTAGTGCCAAGCGTGCGCCTGTGTCATAAGTAAAGGGCCGGCTGGCTTGACCATTAAAGGGTGCTGTAACCCCCAAAGTACACTCCAGTCCAAACCAAAAAAAAATGATTTTCAGTGTTTGTGAATTGTGTGCGCAGTAGCCGCACGTGCATCAACAAAGTAGTGCCAAGCGTGCGTCTGTGTCATAAGTAAAGGGCCGGCTGGCTTGACCATTAAAGGGTGCTGTAACCCCCAAAGTACACTCCAGTCCAAACCCCCCAAAAAATTACTTTCTGTGTTTGTGAATTGTGTGCGCTGTAGCCGCACGTGCATCAACAAAGTAGTGCCAAGCGTGCGCCTGTGTCATAAGTAAAGGGTCGGCTGGCTTGACCATTAAAGGGTGCTGTAACCCCCAAAGTACACTCCAGTCCAAACCAAAAAAATATATATTTTCTGTGTTTGTGAATTGTGTGCGCAGTAGCCGCACGTGCATCAACAAAGTAGTGCCAAGCGGGCGCCTGTGTCATAAGTAAAGGGCCGGCTGGCTTGACCGTTAAAGGGTGCTGTAACCCCCAAAGTACACTCCAGTCCAAACCAAAAAAAAAATTATTTTCTGTGTTTGTGAATTGTGTGCGCAGTAGCCACACGTGCATCAACAAAGTAGTGCCAAGTGTGCGCCTGTGTCATAAGTAATGGGCTGGCTGGCTTGACCGTTAAAGGGTGCTGTAACCCCCAAAGTACACTCCAGTCCAAACCAAAAAAATATATATTTTCTGTGTTTGTGAATTGTGTGCGCAGTAGCCGCACGTGCATCAACAAAGTAGTGCCAAGCGTGCGCCTGTGTCATAAGTAAAGGGCCGGCTGGCTTGACTGTTAAAGGGTGCTGTAACCCCCAAAGTACACTCCAGTCCAAACCAAAAAAAAATATATTTTCTGTGTTTGTGAATTGTGTGTGCAGTAGCCGCACGTGCATCAACAAAGTAGTGCCAAGCGTGCGCCTGTGTCATAAGTAAAGGGCTGGCTGGCTTGACCATTAAAGGGTGCTGTAACCCCCAAAGTACACTCCAGTCCAAACCCCAAAAAAAATTATTTTCTGTGTTTGTGAATTGTGTGCGCAGTAGCCGCACGTGCATCAACAAAGTAGTGCCAAGCGTGCGCCTGTGTCATAAGTAAAGGGCCGGCTTGACCGTTAGAGGGTGCTGTAACCCCCAAAGTACACTCCAGTCCAAACCAAAAAAAAAAATTATTTTCTGTGTTTGTGAATTGTGTGCGCAGTAGCCGCACGTGCATCAACAAAGTAGTGCCAAGAGTGCGCCTGTGTCATAAGTAAAGGGCCGGCTGGCTTGACCGTTAAAGGGTGCTGTAACCCCCAAAGGACACTCCAGTCCAAACCAAAAAAAAATTTATTTTCTGTGTTTGTGAATTGTGTGCGCAGTAGCCGCACGTGCATCAACAAAGTAGTGCCAAGCGTGCGCCTGTGTCATAAGTAAAGGGCCGGCTGGCTTGACCATTAAAGGGTGCTGTAACCCCCAAAGTACACTCCAGTCCAAACCAAAAAAAAAATTATTTTCTGTGTTTGTGAATTGTGTGCGCAGTATCCGCACGTGCATCAACAAAGTAGTGCCAAGCGTGCGCCTTTGTCATAAGTAAAGGGCTGGCTGGCTTGACCATTAAATGGTGCTGTAACCCCCAAAGTACACTCCAGTCCAAACCAAAAAAAAAATGATTTTCAGTGTTTGTGAATTGTGTGCGCAGTAGCCGCACGTGCATCAACAAAGTAGTGCCAAGCGTGCGCCTGTGTCATAAGTAAAGGGCCGGCTGGCTTGACCATTAAAGGGTGCTGTAACCCCCAAAGTACACTCCAGTCCAAACCAAAAAAAAATGATTTTCAGTGTTTGTGAATTGTGTGCGAAGTAGCCGCACGTGCATCAACAAAGTAGTGCCAAGCGTGCGTCTGTGTCATAAGTAAAGGGCCGGCTGGCTTGACCATTAAAGGGTGCTGTAACCCCCAAAGTACACTACAGTCCAAACCAAAAAAAAAAATATTTTCTGTGTTTGTGAATTGTGTGCGCAGTAGCCGCACGTGCATCAACAAAGTAGTGCCAAGCGTGCGCCTGTGTCATAAGTAAAGGGCCGGCTGGCTTGACCGTTAAAGGGTGCTGTAACCCCCAAAGTACACTCCAGTCCAAACCAAAAAAATATATATTTTCTGTGTTTGTGAATTGTGTGCGCAGTAGCCGCACGTGCATCAACAAAGTAGTGCCAAGAGTGCGCCTGTGTCATAAGTAAAGGGCCGGCTGGCTTGACCATTAAAGGGTGCTGTAACCCCCAAAGTACACTCCAGTCCAAACCCCCCAAAAAATTACTTTCTGTGTTTGTGAATTGTGTGCGCTGTAGCCGCACGTGCATCAACAAAGTAGTGCCAAGCGTGCGCCTGTGTCATAAGTAAAGGGTCGGCTGGCTTGACCATTAAAGGGTGCTGTAACCCCCAAAGTACACTCCAGTCCAAACCAAAAAAAATATATATTTTCTGTGTTTGTGAATTGTGTGCGCAGTAGCCGCACGTGCATCAACAAAGTAGTGCCAAGCGTGCGCCTGTGTCATAAGTAAAGGGCCGGCTGGCTTGACCGTTAAAGGGTGCTGTAACCCCCAAAGTACACTCCAGTCCAAACCAAAAAAAAAATTATTTTCTGTGTTTGTGAATTGTGTGCGCAGTAGCCACACGTGCATCAACAAAGTAGTGCCAAGCGTGCGCCTGTGTCATAAGTAATGGGCTGGCTGGCTTGACCGTTAAAGGGTGCTGTAACCCCCAAAGTACACTCCAGTCCAAACCAAAAAAATATATATTTTCTGTGTTTGTGAATTGTGTGCGCAGTAGCCGCACGTGCATCAACAAAGTAGTGCCAAGCGTGCGCCTGTGTCATAAGTAAAGGGCCGGCTGGCTTGACTGTTAAAGGGTGCTGTAACCCCCAAAGTACACTCCAGTCCAAACCAAAAAAATATATATTTTCTGTGTTTGTGAATTGTGTGTGCAGTAGCCGCACGTGCATCAACAAAGTAGTGCCAAGCGTGCGCCTGTGTCATAAGTAAAGGGCTGGCTGGCTTGACCATTAAAGGGTGCTGTAACCCCCAAAGTACACTCCAGTCCAAACCCCAAAAAAAATTATTTTCTGTGTTTGTGAATTGTGTGCGCAGTATCCGCACGTGCATCAACAAAGTAGTGCCAAGCGTGCACCTGTGTCATAAGTAAAGGGCCGGCTTGACCGTTAGAGGGTGCTGTAACCCCCAAAGTACACTCCAGTCCAAACCAAAAAAATAATTATTTTCTGTGTTTGTGAATTGTGTGCGCAGTAGCCGCACGTGCATCAACAAAGTAGTGCCAAGCGTGCGCCTGTGTCATAAGTAAAGGGCCGGCTGGCTTGACCATTAAAGTGTGCTGTAACCCCCAAAGTACACTCCAGTCCAAACCAAAAAAATATATATTTTCTGTGTTTGTGAATTGTGTGCGCAGTAGCCGCACGTGCATCAAAAAAGTAGTGCCAAGCGTGCGCCTGTGTCATAAGTAAAGGGCCGACTGGCTTGACCGTTAAAGGGTGCTGTAACCCCCAAAGTACACTCCAGTCCAAACCAAAAAAAAAAAATATTTTCTGTGTTTGTGAATTGTGTGCGCAGTAGCCGCACGTGCATCAACAAAGTAGTGCCAAGCGTGCGCCTGTGTCATAAGTAAAGGGCCGGCTGGCTTGACCGTTAAAGGGTGCTGTAACCCCCAAAGTACACTCCAGTCCAAACCAAAAAAAAAATTATTTTCTGTGTTTGTGAATTGTGTGCGCAATAGCCGCACGTGCATCAACAAAGTAGTGCCAAGCGTGCGCCTGTGTCATAAGTAAAGGGCCGGCTGGCTTGACCTTTAAAGGATGCTGTAACCCCCAAAGTACACTCCAGTCCAAACCAAAAACAGATATATTTTCTGTGTATGTGAATTGTGTCCGCAGTAGCCGCACGTGCATCAACAAAGTAGTGCCAAGCGTGCGCCTGTGTCATAAGTAAAGGGCCGGCTGGCTTGACCATTAAAGGGTGCTGTAACCCCCAAAGTACACTCCAGTCCTAACAAAAAAAAATATATTTTCTGTGTTTGTGAATTGTGTGCGCAGTAGCCGCACATGCATCAACAAAGTAGTGCCAAGCGTGCGCCTGTGTCATAAGTAAAGGGCCAGCTGGCTTGACCATTAAAGGGTGCTGTAACCCCCAAAGTACACTCCAGTCCAAACCAAAAAAAAAATTATTTTCTGTGTTTGTGAATTGTGTGCGCAGTAGCCGCACGTGCATCAACAAAGTAGTGCCAAGCTTGCGCCTGTGTCATAAGTAAAGGGCCGGCTGGCTTGACCGTTAAAGGGTGCTGTAACCCCCAAAGTACACTCCAGTCCAAACCAAAAAAAAAAATATTTTCTGTGTTTGTGAATTGTGTGCGCAGTAGCCGCACGTGCATCAACAAAGTAGTGCCAAGCTTGCGCCTGTGTCATAAGTAAAGGGCCGGCTGGCTTGACCGTTAAAGGGTGCTGTAACCCCCAAAGTACACTCCAGTCCAAACCAAAAAAAAAAATATTTTCTGTGTTTGTGAATTGTGTGCGCAGTAGCCGCACGTGCATCAACAAAGTAGTGCCAAGCGTGCGCCTGTGTCATAAGTAAAGGGCCAGCTGGCTTGACCGTTAAAGGGTGCTGTAACCCCCAAAGTACACTCCAGTCCAAACCAAAAAAATATATATTTTCTGTGTTTGTGAATTGTGTGCGCAGTAGCCGCACGTGCATCAACAAAGTAGTACCAAGCGTGCGCCTGTGTCATAAGTAAAGGGCTGGCTGGCTTGACCGTTAAAGGGTGCTGTAACCCCCAAAGTACACTCCAGTCCAAACCCCCCAAAAAATTATTTTCTGTGTTTGTGAATTGTGTGCGCAGTAGCGGCACGTGCATCAACAAAGTAGTGCCAAGCGTGCGCCTGTGTCATAAGTAAAGGGCCGGCTGGCTTGACCATTAAAGGGTGCTGTAACCCCCAAAGTACACTCCAGTCCAAACCAAAAAAAATTTTTTTTTCTGTGTTTGTGAATTGTGTGCGCAGTATCCGCACGTGCATCAACAAAGTAGTGCCAAGCGTGCGCCTGTGTCATAAGTAAAGGGCTGGCTGGCTTGACCGTTAAAGGGTGCTGTAACCCCCAAAGTACACTCCAGTCCAAACCAAAAAAAAAATTATTTTCTGTGTTTGTGAATTGTGTGCGCAGTAGCCGCACGTGCATCAACAAAGTAGTGCCAAGCGTGCGCCTTTGTCATAAGTAAAGGGCTGGCTGGCTTGACCATTAAAGGGTGCTGTAACCCCCAAAGTACACTCCAGTCCAAACCAAAAAAAAATGATTTTCAGTGTTTGTGAATTGTGTGCGCAGTAGCCGCACGTGCATCAACAAAGTAGTGCCAAGCGTGCGCCTGTGTCATAAGTAAAGGGCCGGCTGGCTTGACCATTAAAGGGTGCTGTAACCCCCAAAGTACACTCAAGTCCAAACCAAAAAAAAATGATTTTCAGTGTTTGTGAATTGTGTGCGAAGTAGCCGCACGTGCATCAACAAAGTAGTGCCAAGCGTGCGTCTGTGTCATAAGTAAAGGGCCGGCTGGCTTGACCATTAAAGGGTGCTGTAACCCCCAAAGTACACTACAGTCCAAACCAAAAAAAAAAATATTTTCTGTGTTTGTGAATTGTGTGCGCAGTAGCCGCACGTGCATCAACAAAGTAGTGCCAAGCGTGCGCCTGTGTCATAAGTAAAGGGCCGGCTGGCTTGACCGTTAAAGGGTGCTGTAACCCCCAAAGTACACTCCAGTCCAAACCAAAAAAATATATATTTTCTGTGTTTGTGAATTGTGTGCGCAGTAGCCGCACGTGCATCAACAAAGTAGTGCCAAGAGTGCGCCTGTGTCATAAGTAAAGGGCCGGCTGGCTTGACCATTAAAGGGTGCTGTAACCCCCAAAGTACACTCCAGTCCAAACCCCCCAAAAAATTACTTTCTGTGTTTGTGAATTGTGTGCGCTGTAGCCGCACGTGCATCAACAAAGTAGTGCCAAGCGTGCGCCTGTGTCATAAGTAAAGGGTCGGCTGGCTTGACCATTAAAGGGTGCTGTAACCCCCAAAGTACACTCCAGTCCAAACCAAAAAAAATATATATTTTCTGTGTTTGTGAATTGTGTGCGCAGTAGCCGCACGTGCATCAACAAAGTAGTGCCAAGCGTGC
Organism: Taudactylus pleione; assembly: GCA_031769625.1. Classification (NCBI taxonomy): domain Eukaryota; kingdom Metazoa; phylum Chordata; class Amphibia; order Anura; family Myobatrachidae; genus Taudactylus; species Taudactylus pleione. The sequence goes on from JAUIMM010001134.1 coordinate 51,596, forward strand.
GCCTGTGTCATAAGTAAAGGGCCGGCTGGCTTGACCGTTAAAGGGTGCTGTAACCCCCAAAGTACACTCCAGTCCAAACCAAAAAAAAAATTATTTTCTGTGTTTGTGAATTGTGTGCGCAGTAGCCACACGTGCATCAACAAAGTAGTGCCAAGCGTGCGCCTGTGTCATAAGTAATGGGCTGGCTGGCTTGACCGTTAAAGGGTGCTGTAACCCCCAAAGTACACTCCAGTCCAAACCAAAAAAATATATATTTTCTGTGTTTGTGAATTGTGTGCGCAGTAGCCGCACGTGCATCAACAAAGTAGTGCCAAGCGTGCGCCTGTGTCATAAGTAAAGGGCCGGCTGGCTTGACTGTTAAAGGGTGCTGTAACCCCCAAAGTACACTCCAGTCCAAACCAAAAAAATATATATTTTCTGTGTTTGTGAATTGTGTGTGCAGTAGCCGCACGTGCATCAACAAAGTAGTGCCAAGCGTGCGCCTGTGTCATAAGTAAAGGGCTGGCTGGCTTGACCATTAAAGGGTGCTGTAACCCCCAAAGTACACTCAAGTCCAAACCCAAAAAAAAATTATTTTCTGTGTTTGTGAATTGTGTGCGCAGTATACGCACGTGCATCAACAAAGTAGTGCCAAGCGTGCGCCTGTGTCATAAGTAAAGGGCCGGCTTGACCGTTAGAGGGTGCTGTAACCCCCAAAGTACACTCCAGTCCAAACCAAAAAAATAATTATTTTCTGTGTTTGTGAATTGTGTGCGCAGTAGCCGCACGTGCATCAACAAAGTAGTGCCAAGCGTGCGCCTGTGTCATAAGTAAAGGGCCGGCTGGCTTGACCATTAAAGTGTGCTGTAACCCCCAAAGTACACTCCAGTCCAAACCAAAAAAATATATATTTTCTGTGTTTGTGAATTGTGTGCGCAGTAGCCGCACGTGCATCAAAAAAGTAGTGCCAAGCGTGCGCCTGTGTCATAAGTAAAGGGCCGACTGGCTTGACCATTAAAGGGTGCTGTAACCCCCAAAGTACTCTCCAGTCCAAACCAAAAAAAAAAATATTTTCTGTGTTTGTGAATTGTGTGCGCAGTAGCCGCACGTGCATCAACAAAGTAGTGCCAAGCGTGCGCCTGTGTCATAAGTAAAGGGCCGGCTGGCTTGACCGTTAAAGGGTGCTGTAACCCCCAAAGTACACTCCAGTCCAAACCAAAAAAAAAATTATTTTCTGTGTTTGTGAATTGTGTGCGCAGTAGCCGCACGTGCATCAACAAAGTAGTGCCAAGCGTGCGCCTGTGTCATAAGTAAAGGGCCGGCTGGCTTGACCTTTAAAGGATGCTGTAACCCCCAAAGTACACTCCAGTCCAAACCAAAAACAGATATATTTTCTGTGTATGTGAATTGTGTCCGCAGTAGCCGCACGTGCATCAACAAAGTAGTGCCAAGCGTGCGCCTGTGTCATAAGTAAAGGGCCGGCTGGCTTGACCATTAAAGGGTGCTGTAACCCCCAAAGTACACTCCAGTCCTAACAAAAAAAAATATATTTTCTGTGTTTGTGAATTGTGTGCGCAGTAGCCGCACGTGCATCAACAAAGTAGTGCCAAGCGTGCGCCTGTGTCATAAGTAAAGGGCCAGCTGGCTTGACCATTAAAGGGTGCTGTAACCCCCAAAGTACACTCCAGTCCAAACCAAAAAAAAAATTATTTTCTGTGTTTGTGAATTGTGTGCGCAGTAGCCGCACGTGCATCAACAAAGTAGTGCCAAGCTTGCGCCTGTGTCATAAGTAAAGGGCCGGCTGGCTTGACCGTTAAAGGGTGCTGTAACCCCCAAAGTACACTCCAGTCCAAACCAAAAAAAAAATTATTTTCTGTGTTTGTGAATTGTGTGCGCAGTAGCCGCACGTGCATCAACAAAGTAGTGCCAAGCGTGCGCCTGTGTCATAAGTAAAGGGCCAGCTGGCTTGACCGTTAAAGGGTGCTGTAACCCCCAAAGTACACTCCAGTCCAAACCAAAAAAAAATATATTTTCTGTGTTTGTGAATTGTGTGCGCAGTAGCCGCACGTGCATCAACAAAGTAGTACCAAGCGTGCGCCTGTGTCATAAGTAAAGGGCTGGCTGGCTTGACCGTTAAAGGGTGCTGTAACCCCCAAAGTACACTCCAGTCCAAACCCCCCAAAAAATTATTTTCTGTGTTTGTGAATTGTGTGCGCAGTAGCGGCACGTGCATCAACAAAGTAGTGCCAAGCGTGCGCCTGTGTCATAAGTAAAGGGCCGGCTGGCTTGACCATTAAAGGGTGCTGTAACCCCCAAAGTACACTCCAGTCCAAACCAAAAAAAAATTTTTTTTCTGTGTTTGTGAATTGTGTGCGCAGTATCCGCACGTGCATCAACAAAGTAGTGCCAAGCGTGCGCCTGTGTCATAAGTAAAGGGCTGGCTGGCTTGACCGTTAAAGGGTGCTGTAACCCCCAAAGTACACTCCAGTCCAAACCAAAAAAAAAATTATTTTCTGTGTTTGTGAATTGTGTGCGCTGTAGCCGCACGTGCATCAACAAAGTAGTGCCAAGCGTGCGCCTGTGTCATAAGTAAAGGGCCGGCTGGCTTGACCGTTAAAGGGTGCTGTAACCCCCAAAGTACACTCCAAACCAAAAAAATATATATTTTCTGTGTTTCTGACTTGTGTGCACTGTGGCTGCACGTGCATCAACAAAGGAGCAGCGCCAAGCGTGCGCCTGTGTCCCATAAGTAAAGAGCCGCCTGGCTCATTTCTTAAAGGGTGGTGTAACCCACAAAGTGCACTACTCTCCAGCAAAAATAAAAAAATATTTTCTGTGTTTGTGTGCGCTTTAGCCGCACGTATATATCAATATAACATAAATGGAGGACCAAACTTTCTCCGATAAAAATAAAATAGGGAAAGATCAAGAACCACTTCCTCCTAGTGCTATTGCTGCTGCTGGGAGTTGTTCATCATCCCAGAGAGGAAGTAGGAACATCACTACTTTTACTAAACAATTTACCCTCCAACAGTCCCTAGCGATGAGGATGAAGTACGACAGCAGTCATCCTGAAGCAAAACGTATAACTGAGGCCTTGACTGCTATGTTGGTGTTAGACATGCGTCCGGTATCCGCCATTAGTGCAGTGGGATTTAGACAATTGATGGAGGTAGTGTGTCCCCGGTTCCAAATCCCGTCTAGATTCCACCTGCATCCTCAAAGCAGCAGCGACAAGCGTGCGTCTGTCTGTTAAAGGGTGGTGACACCCTCAAAGTGTGCTACACAAACAATAAAAATATTGTTCTTTTTTTTTCTGTCTTTGTGAATTGTGTGGGCTGTAGCCGCACTTGCATCCTCAAAGCAGCAGCGACAAGCGTGCGTCTGTCTGTTAAAGGGTGGTGTAACCCTCAAAGTGCTCCAAAAAATGAAAAACTATTTTTTTTATGTGTTTGTGACTTGTGTGCGATGTAGCCGCACGTGCATCAACATAGTAGCAGCGCCAAGCGTGCGCCTGTGTCATAAGTCAAGGGCTGGTTTGGACATCTGGTCCGGACTGAAGGACGTGCCAACAATTTCTGACAAGTCTACTGTCACTGCATATGATACTGTCCTCAAAGCAGCAGCGACAAGCGTGCGTCTGTCTGTTAAAGGGTGGTGACACCCTCAAAGTGTGCTACACAAACAATAAAAATATTGTTCTTTTTTTTTCGGTCTTTGTGAAATGTGTGGGCTGTAGCCGCACCTGCATCCTTAAAGCAGCAGCGACAAGCGTGCGTCTGTCTGTTAAAGGGTGGTGACACCCTCAAAGTGTGCTACACAAACAATAAAAATATTGTTCTTTTTTTTTCTGTCTTTGTGAATTGTGTGGGCTGTAGCCACACTTGCATCCTCAAAGCAGCAGCGACAAGCGTGCGTCTGTCTGTTAAAGGGTGGTGTAACTCTCAAAGTGCTCCAAAAAATAAAAAACTATTTTTTTAATGTGTTTGTGACTTGTGTGCGATGTAGCCGCACTTGCATCCTCAAAGCAGCAGCGACAAGCGTGCGTCTGTCTGTTAAAGGGTGGTGACACCCTCAAAGTGTGCTACACAAACAATAAAAATATTCTTCTTTTTTCTGTCTTTGTGAATTGTGTGGGCTGTAGCCACACCTGCATCCTTAAAGCAGCAGTGACAAGCGTGTGTCTGTCTGTTAAAGGGTGGTGACACCCTCAAAGTGTGCTACACAATTAAAATATTGTTCTTTTTTTTTCGGTCTTTGTGAAATGTGTGGGCTGTAGCGGCACCTGCTTCCTTAAAAGCAGCAGCGACAAGCGTGCGTCTGTCTGTTAAAGGGTGGTGACACCCTCAAAGTGTGCTACACAAACAATAAAAATATTCTTCTTCTTTTTTCTGTCTTTGTGAATTGTGTGGGCTGTAGCCGCACTTGCATCCTCAAAGCAGCAGCGACAAGCGTGCGTCTGTCTGTTAAAGGGTGGTGTAACCCTCAAAGTGCGCTCCACAAACAATAAAAATATTGTTCTTTTTTTTTCTGTCTTTGTGAATTGTGTGGGCTGTAGCCACACTTGCATCCTCAAAGCAGCAGCGACAAGCGTGCGTCTGTCTGTTAAAGGGTGGTGTAACTCTCAAAGTGCTCCAAAAAATAAAAAACTATTTTTTTTATGTGTTTGTGACTTGTGTGCGATGTAGCCGCACGTGCATCAACATAGTAGCAGCGCCAAGCGTGCGCCTGTGTCATAAGTCAAGGGCTGGTTTGGACATCTGGTCCGGACTGAAGGACGTGCCAACAATTTCTGACAAGTCTACTGTCACTGCATATGATACTGTCCTCAAAGCAGCAGCGACAAGCGTGCATCTGTCTGTTAAAGGGTGGTGACACCCTCAAAGTGTGCTACACAATTAAAATATTGTTCTTTTTTTTCGGTCTTTGTGAAATGTGTGGGCTGTAGCCGCACCTGCATCCTTAAAGCAGCAGCGACAAGCGTGCGTCTGTCTGTTAAAGGGTGGTGACACCCTCAAAGTGCGCTACACAAACAATAAAAATATTCTTCTTCTTTTTTCTGTCTTTGTGAATTGTGTGGGCTGTAGCCGCACTTGCATCCTCAAAGCAGCAGCGACAAGCATGCGTCTGTCTGTTAAAGGGTGGTGTAACCCTCAAAGTGCGCTCCACAAACAATAAAAATATTCTTTTTTTTTTTCTGTCTGTGTGAATTGTGTGGGCTGTAGCCGCACTTGCATCCTCAAAGCAGCAGCGACAAGCGTGCATCTGTCTGTTAAAGGATTACATCGGTGACAGCATCCAAGTAGGCATGTCAGACAGTCCGTACCTGTACTGGCAGGAAAAAGAAGCAATTTGGAGGTCCCTGTACAAACTGGCTCTATTTTACCTGAGTTGCCCCCCCTCCAGTGTGTACTCCGAAAGAGTGTTTAGTGCAGCTGGGAACCTTGTCAGCAAAAGGCATAGGAGGTTGCTTCCACAAAATGTGGAGAAGATGATGTTCATAAAATGAATTATCAACTCTTCCAGGGAGACCAGCCTCCAGAACGTACAGAGGGACCTGTGGTTCCAGCGGGGACGAATTAATACTCTGTGAGGATGAGGATGTACACACTGAAGAGGGTGAGGAATCGGTGGATGAGGAAGATGAGGATGACATCTTGCCTCCGTAGAGCCAGTTTGTGCAGGGACACATTAATTGCCAGCTTGTTTTGTGGGGGCCCAAACGAACCAATCACTTCAGCCACAGTTGTGTGGCAGACCCTGGCACTGAAATGATTGGTTTGTTAAAGTGTGCATGTCCTGTTTATACAACATAAGGGTGGGTGGGAGGGCCCAAGGACAACTCCATCTTGCACCTCTTTTTTTTCTTTGCATTATGTACAGTTTGGGGCCTAGTTTTTCAAACTGCCATCCTGTCTGCCACTGCAGTATCACACCTAGATGGGTCACGTGTTTGTGCCGCCCACTCGTGTCGCTTAGCATAGTCATCCAGCTACCTTGGTGCAACCTTTTGGACATAAAAACACTATTGTGAGGTGTGAGGTGTTCAGAATAGACTGGAAATGAGTAGAAATTAAGGTTATTGAGGTTAATAATAGCATAGGAGCAGAAAAACCTACAAATTCTGTGATTTTAGCTGTTTTTATGCTTTTTTTCAAAAAAATACAGAACCCAAAACACGGAAGGGTGGTTTTGGCAAAACCAATCCAGATCCAAAACACGAAGAAAGATCCAGATCCAAAACCAAAACACAAAACACGAAAAGTGGCCGGTGCACACCCCTAGTGTAAATGGAAAGCCTGTGAAAGGGTGGTGACACCCTCAAAGTGTGCTACACAAACAATAAAAATATTGTTCTTTTTTTTTCGGTCTTTGTGAAATGTGTGGCCTTGGCCCCTATCAGTAAAGTAACTATTGCTAAAGAATCTTCTGAGAAGGCCAGGTTGAAGTTACTTGTTATGTTGATGCCTTTTCATGTGTTTAACCCAATTGTTTTACAGGATGCTACTGAAGAGCTGAAATTAAATGTTTGTGTAACATAGGAACTGATTCTTCAAGGAACGCAACTGCGAATGCAATAGCGATTAGGCATGCAGTCTTACTGCGATAGTATGCTAATTCATTGTGATCGCAAAGAGGAAATTTGGAGGCCCTTACACAAACTGGCTTTGCTGTACTTAAGTTGCCCACCCTCCAATGTGTACTCTGAAATAGTTTTCAGCGCAGCCGGGAATCTTGTCAGTGATTGGCGTAGGAGGTTACTTCCCCAAAATGTGGAAAAGATGATGTTCATTAAAATAAATTACAAATTCCATGAGGAAGACCTTTACCAGCAATTAAGTAAAAAAAATACAGAGGCGTCTGTAATGGTGGATTCCAGCGGGGACAAATTAATAATGTGTGAAGAAGAAGAGGATGTACACACTGATGGGGATGACGATGAAGATGATGACATCAAATCTAATGTGGTTGTAAAGCCAGTTAGTGTTTGGCATCATTGCCACCAATGTCCACTGCGCATTGGCAGCTTGCTTTGTGGGGGTCCAAACAAACCAATCATTTCAGCCACAAGTGTCAGTCCCTGTTGCTGAAGTGATTGGTTTGTTACACTGTGAATATCCTGTTACATATGTACAACATTAGGGTGGGTGGGAGGATCCAAGGACAATTCCATCCTGCACCTCTTTTCTTTGCATTATGTGCTGGTTGGGGCATTGCTGTCTGACATTTTTAATGTCATGGTTTATGAATGTCCAGAAATTGTAATGGTCACAGACAGCATCTCCTGCATACCCCCTTTCATTTTTTTAAAGAAAATTCTGAAGCACCAAGTTGATGGGGTGGGCAAATATGAGCAGCAGCAGCAGCAGCAGCAGCAGCAGCAGCACAGAGCGTCTTCCTGCCAGGATATGTGCAATAAAGTGCAAAAACGTTTAATACAAAAACAAAATTGTGTATATTTTTCTCATATACATACATATTTACATGGTGCAAACAGTGCGTAAAGCAGGCTGAGGTAACCTGAAGCACACCACCTGTTGTTGACAAATAACTTCCAGTAGGCCCAGCTAACATCACAGATGCTGGGAGTTGTAGTTCAGCTGGATAACTACAGGCTGCTTTCCTCTGATGTAATCAGCAAGTCTTGGTCCCATTATCCCTAACGATATCCCTGAGTACAGATGCAAGGGCACAGGCCCTGGGCAGATGCACGGGCACACCCAGCATCTGCCCAGGCCATCTTACTGCACAGGCACACCCGGCATCTGCCCAGGGCCATCTTACTGCACGGGCACACCCGGCATCTGCCCAGGGCCATCTTACTGCACGGGCACACCAGGCATCTGCTCAGGGCCATCTTACTGCACGGGCACACCCGACATCTGCCCAGGGCCATCTTACTGCACGGGCACACCCGGCATCTGCCCAGGGCCATCTTACTGCACGGGCGCACCCGGCATCTGCCCAGGGCCATCTTACTACACAGGCACACCCGGCATCTGCCCAGGGCCATCTTACTACACGGGCGCACCCGGCATCTGCCCAGGGCCATCTTACTGCACGGACACACTCGGCATCTGCCCAGGGCCATCTTACTGCATGGGCGCACCCGGCATCTGCCCAGGGCCATCTTACTGCACGGGCGCACCCGGCATCTGCCCAGCACCATCTTACTGCACGGGCACACCCGGCATCTGCCCAGGGCCATCTTACTGCACGGGCACACCCGGCATCTGCCCAGCGCCATCTTACTGCACGGGCACACCCGGCATCTGCCCAGGGCCATCTTACTGCACGGGCACACCCGGCATCTGCCCAGGGCCATCTTACTGCACGGGCACACCCAGCATCTGCCCAGGGCCATCTTACTGCACGGGCACACCCGGCATCTGCCCAGGGCCATCTTACTGCACAGTGGCAGAGCATTCCAGGTGCCAGTCTGACACCACTGTAACCATCAGCCACTACAAGTAATATTGTGACTACACAGTGAAATGGGGCCGTTAATATGACGGGGTGGACGGACAGACTAGAGATTAGTATAGTAATAAAATGTGTTTTGTCGCACTTTTCTCTTCTGCACCATATGGTTAATGGTGCCAGGACCAGTAAGAGCAACCTTGGCAATCGGTTTACCCGCTTCTTAGCCCAATTCCTCCAGGTTTGTCGAGTAATAGCAGTATGCTGAGGGGGCGTTGCCACGATAACGTCATTCAAAGTGAATTGCGTTTCCCCCAGACCGGATTTACAATGGGGTGAGAGAAACTGCACCTCAAGGCCACCCATCAAAATAGGCCCACAGCCTGCTGACCATTGGCATATCTATAATGTGCCATACACACGGGCCCCTGGGTCCAGGAGGGCCCACAATGCATACACTATACTCATATAATTATACTTACATCTCATTGGCCATCGCTGCAGACAGAAATCATCAGGAGAACAGTGCGGTGGGCATAGCATGGGCGCCATGTTCCCGGAGACCAGCGCATGTGCATAGAGCCAGAGTCTACTGCACTGCCAGAGAGGAGGGAGCCTGCACATGGCCCCCTCCTCTCTTAAACTACCCCTGCTGATGGTCCTTGGCTGTCTGATGCCCTGACCACTGAAACCCTGGTGGGCTGCCACTCCCGTCACCGTCACCCCCAGTCACTGCCAGCTGAACCACCGGAAATGGTAGCACCATGTGACATCACAATACATGACATCATATATGTGCCACTGGCGGCCACCCCACCACGCTCAGCAGCCGAGGAGGATGAGCTCAACTCCGAGGAAGCCGGCCGGCCAGGTGACTGATCCTGAGGCGCCGGAAGTCCACAATGCTGGGTGGCTGCTGCTCGGGGTGGCGTGTCCTGCTGACCACTGAGCGTGGCCTTCCCGTCATCCTGAGCCACAGACAACGCCTCGGTAACAGGTAGACCGGCATCGGCAGGAGATTTAACTAACTATATTTCTATATTTTTTTAATGTTTTACTGTACATATTTGTTGTGGACACTGTAGTATATGTATATGTATGTGTATGTATTGCAAATAGGGTAATATGTTTTATGACCAGTCCAACGTCAGTATATGTGGTGCCATTTTTAGATGATCCCCATAGCTGTTGCCAGTGTCGGACTGGGGCGTGAAGGGCCCACCAGGGGAATGCAGTGCTTGGGGCCCATACTTAGGGGTGTGACCAGCCTGCAAATTGGGTCTGGGCCCCTTAAAAAATAGAGATATGGTAAATAGTGAATGCGTAATAATGTACCAGACTAATAACAGCAATACATTGTAGAAAATACACCAAAGTCCTGTGCAATATAATAGAAGTGTACAGTCTGGACCTGATCCCTAAGGAGGGGGTGGGCCCTCAGGCAGTGGGGCCCACTCTGGGTTTCCCCTGTACCCCTGTGGGCTAGTCGGACCCTGGCTGTTGCCTACGTGATGATACTGTACTGAAAAAGGCAAGTACAGCTTTTACATTCATATGCCAGTCTCACGTCAATTCATATACCTGTATTGCTATTTCTTTCACTTAATAAAGCATTTAAATACTATTTAATGTTGCAATATTACCAAAAAAGTAAAAAGGGATCAGTGTATTCATTTACTGTGTAAGCAGCACATTTGTCTGTCAGTACTTCTGTCTCATAGCGTGCGTGGTTGTTAGTAATTCCTGAGTAAGGTCAGAGCCTGTGTAAGTGTGTGTGAGGATGTGATGGTACTCCATGTTACTTATGGTATCTCAGTCTTGTGTAGTCACTGTGAGTGATGAGGTTAGTAATTCCTGAGTAAGGTCAGAGCCTGTGTAAGTGTGTGTGAGGATGTGATGGTACTCCATGTTACTGATGGTATCTCAGTCTTGTGTAATCACTGTGTGTGATGAGGTTAGTAATTCCTGAGTAAGGTCAGAGCCTGTGTAAGTGTGTGTGAGGCTGTGATGGTACTCCATGTTACTGATGGTATCTCAGTCTTGTGTAGTCACTGTGTGTGATGAGGTTAGTAATTCCTGAGTAAGGTCAGAGCCTGTGTAAGTGTGTGTGAGGATGTGATGATACTCCATGTTACTGATGGTATCTCAGTCTTGTGTAATCACTGTGTGTGATGAGGTTAGTAACTCCTGAGTAAGGTCAGAGCCTGTGTAAGTGTGAGTGAGGATGTGATGGTACTCCATGTTACTGATGGTACCTCAGTCTTGTGTAGTCACTGTGTGTGATGAGGTTAGTAATTCCTGAGTAAGGTCAGAGCCTGTGTAAGTGTGTGTGAGGCTGTGATGGTACTCCATGTTACTGATGGTCTCTCAGTCTTGTGTAGTCACTGTGTGTGATGAGGTTAGAAATTACTGAGTAAGGTCAGAGCCTGTGTAAGTGTGTGTGAGGATGTGATGGTACTCCATGTTACTGATGGTATCTCAGTCTTGTGTAGTCACTGTGTGTGATGAGGTTAGAAATTCAAGAGTAAGGTCAGAGCCTGTGTAAGTGTGTGTGAGGATGTACTCCATGTTACTGATGGTATCTCAGTCTTGTGTAATCACTGTGTGTGATGAGGTTAGTAACTCCTGAGTAAGGTCAGAGCCTGTGTAAGTGTGTGTGAGGCTGTGATGGTACTCCATGTTACTGATGTTTTCTCAGTCTTGTGTAGTCACTGTGTGTGATGAGGTTAGTAATTCCTGAGTAAGGTCAGAGCCTGTGTAAGTGTGTGTGAGGCTGTGATGGTACTCCATGTTACTGATGGTATCTCAGTCTTGTGTAGTCACTGTGTGTGATGAGGTTAGTAATTCCTGAGTAAGGTCAGAGCCTGTGTAAGTGTGTGTGAGGCTGTGATGGTACTCCATGTTACTGATGGTATCTCAGTCTTGTGTAGTCACTGTGTGTGATGAGATTAGTAATTCCTGAGTAAGGTCAGAGCCTGTATAAGTGTGTGTGAGGCTGTGATGGTACTCCATGTTACTGATGGTATCTCAGTCTTGTGTAATCACTGTGTGTGATGGGGTTAGTAATTCCTGAGTAAGGTCAGAGCCTGTGTAAGTGTGTGTGAGGCTGTGATAGTACTCCATGTTACTGATGGTTTCTCAGTCTTGTGTACTCACTGTGTGTAATGAGGTTAGTAATTCCTGAGTAAGGTCAGAGCCTGTGTAAGTGTGTGTGAGGCTGTGATGGTACTCCATGTTACTGATGGTGTCTCAGTCTTGTGTAGTCCCTGCTTGTGATGAGGTTAGTAATTCAAGAGTAAGGTCAGAGCCTGTGTAAGTGTGTGTGAGGCTGTGATGGTACTCCATGTTACTGATGATATCTCAGTCTTGTGTAATCATTGCGTGTGATGAGGTTAGTAATTCCAGAGTAAGATCAGAGCCTGTGTAAGTGTGTGTGAGGCTGTGATGGTACTCCATGTTACTGATGGTTTCTCAGTCTTGTGTACTCACTGTGTGTAATGAGGTTAGTAATTCCTGAGTAAGGTCAGAGCCTGTGTAAGTGTGTGTGAGGCTGTGATGGTACTCCATGTTACTGATGTTCTCTCAGTCTTGTGTAATCACTGTGTGTGATGAGGTTAGTAATTCCTGAGTAAGGTCAGAGCCTGTGTAAGTGTGTGTGAGGCTGTGATGGTACTCCATGTTACTAATGGTCTCTCAGTCTTGTGTAATCACTGCGTGTGATGAGGTTAGTAATTCCTGAGTAAGGTCAGACCCTGTGTAAGTGTGTGTGAGGCTGTGATGGTACTCCATGTTACTGATGGTGTCTCTGTCTTGTGTAGTCACTGTGTGTGATGAGGTTAGTAATTACTGAGTAAGGTCAGAGCCTGTGTAAGTGTGTGTGAGGATGCGATGGTACTCCATGTTACTGATGGTATCTCAGTCCTGTGTAGTCACTGTGTGTGATGAGGTTAGTAATTCCTGAGTAAGGTCAGTGCCTGTGTAAATGCGTGTGAGGCTGTGATGGTACTCCATGTTACCGATGGTTTCTCAGTCTTGTGTAGTCACTGTGTGTGATGAGGTTAGTAATTCCTGAGTAAGGTCAGAGCCTGTGTAAGTGTGTGTGAGGCTGTGATGGTACTCCATGTTACTGATGTTATCTCAGTCTTGTGTAGTCACTGCGTGTGATGAGGTTAGTGATTCCTGAGTAAGGTCAGAGCCTGTGTAAGTGTGTGTGAGGCTGTGATGGTACTCCATGTTACTGATGGTCTCTCAGTCTTGTTTAATCACAGTGTGTGATGAGGTTAGTAATTCCTGAGTAAGGTCAGAGCCTGTGTAAGTGTGTGTGAGGCTGTGATGGTACTCCATTTTACTAATAGTCTCTCAGTCTTGTGTAATCACTGTGTGTGATGAGGTTAGTAATTCCTGAGTAAGGTCAGACCCTGTGTAAGTGTGTGTGAGGCTGTGATGGTACTCCATGTTACTGATGGTGTCTCAGTCTTGTGTAATCACTGTGTGTGATGAGGTTAGTAATTCCTGAGTAAGGTCAGAGCCTGTGTAAGTGTGTGTGAGGATGCGATGGTACCCCATGTTACTGATGGTATCTCAGTCTTGTGTAGTCACTGCGTGTGATGAGGTTAGTGATTCCTGAGGAAGGTCAGAGCCTGTGTAAGTGTGTGTGAGGCTGTGATGGTACTCCATGTTACTGATGGTCTCTCAGTCTTGTGTAATCACTGTGTGTGATGAGGTTAGTAATTCCTGAGTAAGGTCAGAGCCTGTGTAAGTGTGTGTGAGGCTGTGATGGTACTCCATGTTACTGATGGTCTCTCAGTCTTGTGTAATCACTGTGTGTGATGAGGTTAGTAATTCCTGAGTAAGGTCAGACCCTGTGTAAGTGTGTGTGAGGCTGTGATGGTACTCCATGTTACTGATGGTGTCTCAGTCTTGTGTAGTCACTGTGTGTGATGAGGTTAGTAATTCCTGAGTAAGGTCAGAGCCTGTGTAAGTGTGTGTGAGGATGCGATGGTATTCCATGTTACTGATGGTATCTCAGTCTTGTGTAGTCACTGTGTGTGATGAGGTTAGTAATTCCTGAGTAAGATCAGAGCCTGTGTAAGTGTGTGTGAGGATGTGATGGTACTCCATGTTACTGATGGTATCTCAGTCTTGTGTAGTCACTGTGTGTGATGAGGTTAGAAATTCAAGAGTAAGGTCAGAGCCTGTGTAAGTGTGTGTGAGGATGTGATGGTACTCCATGTTACTGATGGTATCTCAGTCTTGTGTAATCACTGTGTGTGATGAGGTTAGTAACTCCTGAGAAAGGTCAGAGCCTGTGTAAGTGTGTGTGAGGATGTGATGGTACTCCATGTTACTGATGTTTTCTCAGTCTTGTGTAGTCACTGTGTGTGATGAGGTTAGTAATTCCTGAGTAAGGTCAGAGCCTGTGTAAGTGTGTGTGAGGCTGTGATGGTACTCCATGTTACTGATGGTATCTCAGTCTTGTGTAGTCACTGTGTGTGATGAGGTTAGTAATTCCTGAGTAAGGTCAGAGCCTGTGTAAGTGTGTGTGAGGCTGTGATGGCACTCCATGTTACTGATGGTATCTCAGTCTTGTGTAGTCACTGTGTGTGATGAGGTTAGTAATTCCTGAGTAAGGTCAGAGCCTGTATAAGTGTGTGTGAGGCTGTGATGGTACTCCATGTTACTGATGGTATCTCAGTCTTGTGTAATCACTGTGTGTGATGGGGTTAGTAATTCCTGAGTAAGGTCAGAGCCTGTGTAAGTGTGTGTGAGGCTGTGATGGTACTCCATGTTACTGATGGTTTCTCAGTCTTGTGTACTCACTGTGTGTAATGAGGTTAGTAATTCCTGAGTAAGGTCAGAGCCTGTGTAAGTGTGTGTGAGGCTGTGATGGTACTCCATGTTAGTGATGGTGTCTCAGTCTTGTGTAGTCCCTGCTTGTGATGAGGTTAGTAATTCAAGAGTAAGGTCAGAGCCTGTGTAAGTGTGTGTGAGGCTGTGATGGTACTCCATGTTACTGATGATATCTCAGTCTTGTGTAATCATTGCGTGTGATGAGGTTAGTAATTCCTGAGTAAGATCAGAGCCTGTGTAAGTGTGTGTGAGGCTGTGATGGTACTCCATGTTACTGATGGTTTCTCAGTCTTGTGTACTCACTGTGTGTAATGAGGTTAGTAATTCCTGAGTAAGGTCAGAGCCTGTGTAAGTGTGTGTGAGGCTGTGATGGTACTCCATGTTACTGATGTTCTCTCAGTCTTGTGTAATCACTGTGTGTGATGAGGTTAGTAATTCCTGAGTAAGGTCAGAGCCTGTGTAAGTGTGTGTGAGGCTGTGATGGTACTCCATGTTACTAATGGTCTCTCAGTCTTGTGTAATCACTGCGTGTGATGAGGTTAGTAATTCCTGAGTAAGGTCAGACCCTGTGTAAGTGTGTGTGAGGCTGTGATGGTACTCCATGTTACTGATGGTGTCTCTGTCTTGTGTAGTCACTGTGTGTGATGAGGTTAGTAATTACTGAGTAAGGTCAGAGCCTGTGTAAGTGTGTGTGAGGATGCGATGGTACTCCATGTTACTGATGGTATCTCAGTCCTGTGTAGTCACTGTGTGTGATGAGGTTAGTAATTCCTGAGTAAGGTCAGTGCCTGTGTAAGTGTGTGTGAGGCTGTGATGGTACTCCATGTTACTGATGGTCTCTCAGTCTTGTGTAATCACTGTGTGTGATGAGGTTAGTAATTCCTGAGTAAGGTCAGAGCCTGTGTAAGTGTGTGTGAGGCTGTGATGGTACTCCATTTTACTAATGGTCTCTCAGTCTTGTGTAATCACTGTGTGTGATGAGGTTAGTAATTCCTGAGTAAGGTCAGACCCTGTGTAAGTGTGTGTGAGGCTGTGATGGTACTCCATGTTACTGATGGTGTCTCAGTCTTGTGTAATCACTGTGTGTGATGAGGTTAGTAATTCCTGAGTAAGGTCAGAGCCTGTGTAAGTGTGTGTGAGGATGCGATGGTACCCCATGTTACTGATGGTATCTCAGTCTTGTGTAGTCACTGCGTGTGATGAGGTTAGTGATTCCTGAGTAAGGTCAGAGCCTGTGTAAGTGTGTGTGAGGCTGTGATGGTACTCCATGTTACAGATGGTCTCTCAGTCTTGTGTAATCACTGTGTGTGATGAGGTTAGTAATTCCTGAGTAAGGTCAGAGCCTGTGTAAGTGTGTGTGAGGCTGTGATGGTACTCCATGTTACTGATGGTCTCTCAGTCTTGTGTAATCACTGTGTGTGATGAGGTTAGTAATTCCTGAGTAAGGTCAGAGCCTGTGTAAGTGTGTGTGAGGCTGTGATGGCACTCCATGTTACTGATGGTATCTCAGTCTTGTGTAGTCACTGTGTGTGATGAGGTTAGTAATTCCTGAGTAAGGTCAGAGCCTGTATAAGTGTGTGTGAGGCTGTGATGGTACTCCATGTTACTGATGGTATCTCAGTCTTGTGTAATCACTGTGTGTGATGGGGTTAGTAATTCCTGAGTAAGATCAGAGCCTGTGTAAGTGTGTGTGAGGCTGTGATGGTACTCCATGTTACTGATGGTTTCTCAGTCTTGTGTACTCACTGTGTGTAATGAGGTTAGTAATTCCTGAGTAAGGTCAGAGCCTGTGTAAGTGTGTGTGAGGCTGTGATGGTACTCCATGTTAGTGATGGTGTCTCAGTCTTGTGTAGTCCCTGCTTGTGATGAGGTTAGTAATTCAAGAGTAAGGTCAGAGCCTGTGTAAGTGTGTGTGAGGCTGTGATGGTACTCCATGTTACTGATGATATCTCAGTCTTGTGTAATCATTGCGTGTGATGAGGTTAGTAATTCCTGAGTAAGATCAGAGCCTGTGTAAGTGTGTGTGAGGCTGTGATGGTACTCCATGTTACTGATGGTTTCTCAGTCTTGTGTACTCACTGTGTGTAATGAGGTTTGTAATTCCTGAGTAAGGTCAGAGCCTGTGTAAGTGTGTGTGAGGCTGTGATGGTACTCCATGTTACTGATGTTCTCTCAGTCTTGTGTAATCACTGTGTGTGATGAGGTTAGTAATTCCTGAGTAAGGTCAGAGCCTGTGTAAGTGTGTGTGAGGCTGTGATGGTACTCCATGTTACTAATGGTCTCTCAGTCTTGTGTAATCACTGCGTGTGATGAGGTTAGTAATTCCTGAGTAAGGTCAGACCCTGTGTAAGTGTGTGTGAGGCTGTGATGGTACTCCATGTTACTGATGGTGTCTCTGTCTTGTGTAGTCACTGTGTGTGATGAGGTTAGTAATTACTGAGTAAGGTCAGAGCCTGTGTAAGTGTGTGTGAGGATGCGATGGTACTCCATGTTACTGATGGTATCTCAGTCCTGTGTAGTCACTGTGTGTGATGAGGTTAGTAATTCCTGAGTAAGGTCAGTGCCTGTGTAAGTGTGTGTGAGGCTGTGATGGTACTCCATGTTACTGATGGTCTCTCAGTCTTGTGTAATCACTGTGTGTGATGAGGTTAGTAATTCCTGAGTAAGGTCAGAGCCTGTGTAAGTGTGTGTGAGGCTGTGATGGTACTCCATTTTACTAATGGTCTCTCAGTCTTGTGTAATCACTGTGTGTGATGAGGTTAGTAATTCCTGAGTAAGGTCAGACCCTGTGTAAGTGTGTGTGAGGCTGTGATGGTACTCCATGTTACTGATGGTGTCTCAGTCTTGTGTAATCACTGTGTGTGATGAGGTTAGTAATTCCTGAGTAAGGTCAGAGCCTGTGTAAGTGTGTGTGAGGATGCGATGGTACCCCATGTTACTGATGGTATCTCAGTCTTGTGTAGTCACTGCGTGTGATGAGGTTAGTGATTCCTGAGTAAGGTCAGAGCCTGTGTAAGTGTGTGTGAGGCTGTGATGGTACTCCATGTTACAGATGGTCTCTCAGTCTTGTGTAATCACTGTGTGTGATGAGGTTAGTAATTCCTGAGTAAGGTCAGAGCCTGTGTGAGTGTGTGTGAGGCTGTGATGGTACTCCATGTTACTGATGGTCTCTCAGTCTTGTGTAATCACTGTGTGTGATGAGGTTAGTAATTCCTGAGTAAGGTCAGACCCTGTGTAAGTGTGTGTGAGGCTGTGATGGTACTCCATGTTACTGATGGTGTCTCAGTCTTGTGTAGTCACTGTGTGTGATGAGGTTAGTAATTCCTGAGTAAGGTCAGAGCCTGTGTAAGTGTGTGTGAGGATGCGATGGTATTCCATGTTACTGATGGTATCTCAGTCTTGTGTAGTCACTGTGTGTGATGAGGTTAGAAATTCCTGAGTAAGATCAGAGCCTGTGTAAGTGTGTGTGAGGCTGTGATGGTACTCCATGTTACTGATGGTATCTCAGTCCTGTGTGTGAAGAGGTTAGTAATTCCTGAGTAAGGTCAGAGCCTGTGTAAGTGTGTGTGAGGCTGTGATGGTACTCCTTGTTACTGATGGTGTCTCAGTCTTGTGTAGTCCCTGCTTGTGATGAGGTTAGTAATTCAAGAGTAAGGTCAGAGCCTTTGTAAGTGTGTGTGAGGCTGTAATGGTACTCCATGTTACTGATGGTTTCTCAGTCTTGTGTACTCACTGTGTGTAATGAGGTTAGTAATTCCTGAGTAAGGTCAGAGCCTGTGTAAGTGTGTGTGAGGATGCGATGGTACTCCATGTTACTGATGGTATCTCAGTCCTGTGTAGTCACTGTGTGTGATGAGGTTAGTAATTCCAGAGTAAGGTCAGAGCCTGTGTAAGTGCGTGTGAGGCTGTGATGGTACTCCATGTTACCGATGGTTTCTCAGTCTTGTGTAGTCACTGTGTGTGATGAGGATAGTAATTCCTGAGTAAGGTCAGAGCCTGTGTAAGTGTGTGTGAGGATGTGATGGTACTCCACGTTACTGATGGTGTCTCAGTCTTGTGTAGTCACTGCGTGTGATGAGGTTAGTAATTCCTGAGTAAGGTCAGAGCCTGTGTAAGTGTGTGTGAGGCTGAGATGGTACTCCATGTTACTGATGTTATCTCAGTCTTATGTAGTCACTGCGTGTGATGAGGTTAGTTTTTCCTGAGTAAGGTCAGAGCCTGTGTAAGTGTGTGTGAGGCTGTGATGGTACTCCATGTTACTGATGGTCTCTCAGCCTTGTGTAATCTCTGTGTGTGATGAGGTTAGTAATTCCTGAGTAAGGTCAGAGCCTGTGTAAGTGTGTGTGAGGCTGTGATGGTACTCCATGTTACTAATGGTCTCTCAGTCTTGTGTAATCACTGTGTGTGATGAGGTTAGTAGGTCCTGAGTAAGGTCAGACCCTGTGTAAGTGTGTGTGAGGCTGTGATGGTACTCCATGTTACTGATGGTGTCTCAGTCTTGTGTAGTCACTGTGTGTGATGAGGTTAGTAATTCCTGAGTAAGGTCAGAGCCTGTGTAAGTGTGTGTGAGGATGTGATGGTACTCCATGTTACTGATGGTGTCTCAGTCTGGTGTAGTCACTGCGTGTGATGAGGTTAGTAATTCCTGAGTAAGGTCAGAGCCTGTGTAAGTGTGTGTGAGGCTGTGATGGTACTCCATGTTACTGATGTTATCTCAGTCTTGTGTAGTCACTGCGTGTGATGAGGTTAGTGATTCCTGAGTAAGGTCAGAGCCTGTGTAAGTGTGTGTGAGGCTGTGAAGGTACTCCATGTTACTGATGGTCTCTCAGTCTTGTGTAATCACTGTGTGTGATGAGGTTAGTAATGCCTGAGTAAGGTCAGAGCCTGTGTAAGTGTGTGTGAGGCTGTGATGGTACTCCATGTTACTAATGGTCTCTCAGTCTTGTGTAATAACTGTGTGTGATGAGGTTAGTAATTCCTGAGTAAGGTCAGACCCTGTGTAAGTGTGTGTGAGGCTGTGATGGTACTCCATGTTACTGATGGTGTCTCAGTCTTGTGTAATCACTGTGTGTGATGAGGTTAGTAATTCCTGAGTAAGGTCAGAGCCTGTGTAAGTGTGTGTGAGGATGCGATGGTACCCTATGTTACTGATGGTATCTCAGTCTTGTGTAGTCACTGCGTGTGATGAGGTTAGTGATTCCTGAGTAAGGTCAGAGCCTGTGTAAGTGTATGTGAGGCTGTGATGGTACTCCATGTTACTGATGGTCTCTCAGTCTTGTGTAGTCACTGTGTGTGATGAGGTTAGTGATTCCAGAGTAAGGTCAGAGCCTGTGTAAGTGTGTGTGAGGCTGTGATGGTACTCCATGTTACTGATGGTCTCTCAGTCTTGTGTAATCACTGTGTGTGATGAGGTTAGCAATTCCTGAGTAAGGTCAGAGCCTGTGTAAGTGTGTGTGAGGCTGTGATGGTACTCCATGTTACTGATGGTCTCTCAGTCTTGTGTAATCACTGTGTGTGATGAGGTTAGTAATTCCTGAGTAAGGTCAGACCCTGTGTAAGTGTGTGTGAGGCTGTGATGGTACTCCATGTTACTGATGGTGTCTCAGTCTTGTGTAGTCCCTGCTTGTGATGAGGTTAGTAATTCAAGAGTAAGGTCAGAGCCTGTGTAAGTGTGTGTGAGGCTGTGATGGTACTCCATGTTACTAATGATCTCTCAGTCTTGTGTAATCACTGTGTGTGATGAGGTTAGTAATTCCTGAGTAAGGTCAGACCCTGTGTAAGTGTGTGTGAGGCTGTGATGGTACCCCATGTTACTGATGGTGTCTCAGTCTTGTGTAGTCACTGTGTGTGATGAGGTTAGTAATTCCTGAGTAAGGTCAGAGCCTGTGTAAGTGTGTGTGAGGATGCGATGGTATTCCATGTTACTGATGGTATCTCAGTCTTGTGTAGTCACTGTGTGTGATAAGGTTAGTAATTCCTGAGTAAGATCAGAGCCTGTGTAAGTGTGTGTGAGGCTGTGATGGTACTCCATGTTACTGATGGTATCTCAGTCCTGTGTCTGATGAGGTTAGTAATTTCTGAGTAAGGTCAGAGCCTGTGTAAGTGTGTGTGAGGCTGTGATTGTACTCCATGTTACTGATGGTGTCTCAGTCTTGTGTAGTCCCTGCTTGTGATGAGGTTAGTAATTCAAGAGTAAGGTCAGAGCCTGTGTAAGTGTGTGTGAGGCTGTAATGGTACTCCATGTTACTGATGGTTTCTCAGTCTTGTGTACTCACTGTGTGTAATGAGGTTAGCAATTCCTGAGTAAGGTCAGAGCCTGTGTAAGTGTGTGTGAGGCCGTGATGGTACTCCATGTTACTGATGGTGTCTCAGTCTTGTGTAATCACTGCATGTGATGAGGTTAGTAATTTCTGAGTAAGGTCAGACCCTGTGTAAGTGTGTGTGAGGCTGTGATGGTACTCCATGTTACTGATGGTGTCTCTGTCTTGTGTAGTCACTGTGTGTGATGAGGTTAGTAATTACTGAGTAAGGTCAGAGCCTGTGTAAGTGTGTGTGAGGATAAGATGGTACTCCATGTTACTGATGGTATCTCAGTCCTGTGTAGTCACTGTGTGTGATGAGGTTAGTAATTCCTGAGTAAGATCAGAGCCTGTGCAAGTGCATGTGAGGCTGTGATGGTACTCCATGTTAGTGATGGTTTCTCAGACTTGTGTACTCACTGTGTGTGATGAGGTTAGTAATTCCTGAGTAAGGTCAGAGCCTGTGTAAGTGTGTGTGAGGATGTGATGGTACTCCATGTTACTGATGGTGTCTCAGTCTTGTGTAGTCACTGCGTGTGATGAGGTTAGTAATTCCTGAGTAAGGTCAGAGCCTGTGTAAGTGTGTGTGAGGCTGTGATGGTACTCCATGTTACTGATGTTATCTCAGTCTTGTGTAGTCACTGTGTGTGATGAGGTTAGTAATTACTGAGTAAGGTCAGAGCCTGTGTAAGTGTGTGTGAGGATGCGATGGTACTCCATGTTACTGATGGTATCTCAGTCCTGTGTAGTCACTGTGTGTGATGAGGTTAGTAATTCCTGAGTAAGATCAGAGCCTGTGTAAGTGCGTGTGAGGCTGTGATGGTACTCCATGTTACCGATGGTTTCTCAGTCCTGTGAAATCACTGTGTGTGATGAGGTTAGTAATTCCTGAGTAAGGTCAGAGCATGTGTAAGTGTGTGTGAGGCTGTGATGGTACTCCATGCTACTAATGGTCTCTCAGTCTTGTGTAATCACTGTGTGTGATGAGGTTAGTAATTCCTGAGTAAGGTCAGACCCTGTGTAAGTAAGTATGAGGCTGTGATGGTACTCCATAGTACTGATGTTATCTCAGTCTTGTGTAGTCACTGCGTCTGATGAGGTTAGTGATTCCTGAGTAAGGTCAGAGCCTGTGTAAGTGTGTGTGAGGCTGTGATGGTACTCCATGTTACTGATGGTCTCTCAGTCTTGTGTAATCACTGTGTGTGATGAGGTTAGTAATTCCTGAGTAAGGTCAGAGCCTGTGTAAGTGTGTGTGAGGCTGTGATGGTACTCCATGTTACTAATGGTCCCTCAGTCTTGTGTAATCACTGCGTGTGATGAGGTTACTAATTCCTGAGTAAGGTCAGACCCTGTGTAAGTGTGTGTGAGGCTGTGATGGTACTCCATGTTACTTATGGTGCCTCAGTCATGTGTAGTCACTGTGTGTGATGAGGTTAGTAATTCCTGAGTAAGGTCAGAGCCTGTGTAAGTGTGTGTGAGGATGCGATGGTACCCCATGTTACTGATGGTATCTCAGTCTTGTGTAATCACTGTGTGTGATGTGGTTAGTAATTCCTGAGTAAGGTCAGAGCCTGTGTAAGTGTGTGTGAGGCTGTGATGGTACTCCATGTTACTGATGGTTTCTCAGTCTTGTATAATCACTGCGTGTGATGAGTTTAGTCATTCCTGAGTAAGGTAAGAGCCTGTGTAAGTGTGTGTGAGGATGTGATGGTACTCCATGTTACTGATGATGTCTCAGTCTTGTGTAATCACTGCGTGTGATGAGGTTAGTAATTCCTGAGTAAGGTCAGACCCTGTGTAAGTGTGTGTGAGGCTGTGATGGCACTCCATGTTACTGATGGTGTCTCAGTCTTCTGTAGTCACTGTGTGTGATGAGGTTAGTAATTCCTGAGTAAGGTCAGAGCCTGTGTAAGTGTATGTGAGGATGCGATGGTACTCCATGTTACAGATGATATCTCAGTCTTGTGTAATCACTGTGTGTGATGAGGTTAGTAATTCCTGAGTAAGGTCAGAGCCTATGTAAGTGTGTGTGAGGCTGTGATGGTGCTCCATGTTACTGATGGTTTCTCAGTCTTTTGTACTCACTGTGTGTAATGAGGTTAGTAATTCCTGAGTAAGGTCAGAGCCTGTGTAAGTGTGTGTGAGGCTGTGATGGTACTCCATGTTACTGATGGTCTCTCAGTCTTGTGTAATCACTGTGTGTGATGAGGTTAGAAATTCCTGAGTAAGGTCAGAGCCTGTGTAAGTGTGTGTGAGGATGCGATGGTACTCCATGTTACTGATGATATCTCAGTCTTGTGTAATCACTGTGTGTGATGAGGTTAGTAATTCCTGAGTAAGGTCAGAGCCTGTGTAAGTGTGTGTGAGGATGTGATGGTGCTCCATATACGGATGGTGTCTCAGTCTTGTGTAGTCACTGCATGTGATGAGGTTAGTAATTCCTGAGTAAGGTCAGAGCCTGTGTAAGTGTGTGTGAGGCTGTGATGGTACTCCATGTTACTGATGGTTTCTCAGTCTTGTGTACTCACTGTGAGTAATGAGGCTAGTAATTCCTGAGTAAGGTCAGAGCCTGTATAAGTGTGTGTGAGGATGTGATGGTACTCCATGTTACTGATGGTCTCTCAGTCTTGTGTAGTCACTGTGTGTGATGAGGTTAGTAATTCCTGAGTAAGGTCAGAGCCTGTGTAAATGTGTGTGAGGCTGTGATGGTACTCCATGTTACTGATGGTGTCTCAGTCTTGTGTAGTCACTGCATGTGATGAGGTTAGTAATTCCTGAGTAAGGGCAGACCCTGTGTAAGTGTGTGTGAGGATGCGATGGTACTCCATGTTACTGATGGTATCTCAGTCTTGTGTAATCGCGGCATGTGATGAGGTTAGTAATTCCTGAGTAAGGTCAAACCCAGTGTAAGTGTGTGTGAGGCTGTGAAGGTACTCTTATTGATGGTGTCTCAGTCTTGTGTAGTCACTGTGTGCGATGAGGTTAGTAATTCCTGAGTAAGGTCAGAGCCTGTGTAAGTGTGTGAGGCTGTGATGGTACTCCATGTTACTGATGGAGTCTCAGTCTTGTGTAGTCACTGTGTGTGATGAGGTTAGTAATTCCTGAGTAAGGTCAGAGCCTGTGTAAGTGTGTGTGAGGATGCGATGGTACTCCATGTTACTGATGGTCTCTCAGTCTTGTGTAATCACTGCGTGTGATGAGGTTAGTAATTCCTGAGTAAGGTTAGAGCCTGTGTAAGTGTGTGTGAGGCTGTGATGGTACTCCATGTTACTGATGGTTTCTCAATCTTGTGCAATCACTGCGTGTGATGAGGTTAGTAATTCCTGAGTAAGGTCAGAGCCTGTGTAAGTGTGTGTGAGAATGTGATGGTACTCCATGTTACTGATGGTATCTCAGTCTTGTGTAATCAGTATATGTGATGAGGTTAGTAGTTCCTGAGTTAGGTCAGAGCCTGTGTAAGTGTGTGTGAGGCTGTGATAGTACTCCATGTTACTGATGGTTTCTCAGTCTTGTGTAATCACTGTGTGTGATGTTTTTAGTAATTCCTGAGTAAGGTCAGAGCCTGTGTAAGTGTGTTTGAGGATGTTCTGGTACTCCATGTTACTGATGATATCTCAGTGTTGTGAAATCACTGTGTGTGATGAGGTTAGTAATTCCTGAGAAAGGTCAGTGCCTGTGTAAGTGTGTGTGAGGCTGTGATGGTACTCCATGTTACTGATGTTATCTCAGTATTGTGTAATCACTGCGTGTGATGAGGTTAGTGATTCCTGAGTAAGGTCAGAGCCTGTGTAAGTGTGTGTGAGGCTGTGATGGTACTCCATGTTACTGATGGTATCTCAGTCTTGTGTAATAACTGCATGTGATGAGGTTAGTAATTCCTGAGTAAGGTCAAACCCTGTGTAAGTGTGTGTGAGGATGTGATGGTACTCCATGTTACTGATGGTATCTCAGTCTTGTGTAATCAGTATATGTGATGAGGTTAGTAGTTCCTGAGTAAGGTCAGTGCCTGTGTAAGTGTGTGTGAGGATGTGATGGTACTCCCTGTTACGGATGGTATCTCAGTCTTGTGTAATCAGTATATGTGACGAGGTTAGTAGTTCCTGAGTAAGTTCAGAGCCTGTGTAAGTGTGTGTGAGGCTGTGATGGTACTTCATGTTACTGATGGTTTCTCAGTCTTGTGTAATCACTGTGTGTGATGTTTTTAGTAATTCCTGAGTAAGGTCAGAGCCTGTGTAAGTGTGTTTGAGGATGTTCTGGTACTCCATGTTACTGATGATATCTCAGTGTTGTGTAATCACTGTGTGTGATGAGGTTAGTAATTCCTGAGTAATGTCAGAGCCTGTGTAAGTGTGTGTGAGGCTGTGATGGTACTCCATATTTCTGATGATCTCTCAGTCTTGTGTAATCACTGCGTGTGATGAGGTTTGTAATTCCTGAGTAAGGTGATAGCCTGTGTAAGTGTGTGTGAGGCTGTGATGGT
This sequence comes from Taudactylus pleione, assembly GCA_031769625.1. Lineage (NCBI taxonomy): Eukaryota > Metazoa > Chordata > Amphibia > Anura > Myobatrachidae > Taudactylus > Taudactylus pleione. Next base: position 76,625 of record JAUIMM010001134.1, read on the forward strand.
ACTCTATGTTACTGATGGTATCTCAGACTTCTGTAATCACTGTGTGTGATGAGGTTAGTAATTCCTGAGTAAGGTCAGAGCTGTGTAAGTGTGTGTGAGGATGTGATGGTACTCCATGTTACTAATGGTGTCTCAGTCTTGTGTAATCAGTATATGTGATGAGGTTAGTAGTTCCTGTGTAAGGTCAGAGCGTGTGTAAGTGTGTGTGAGGTTGTGATGGTACTTTTTGTTACTGACGGTTTCCTAGTCTTGTGTAATCACTGTGTGTGATGAAGTTAGTAATTCCTCAGTAAGGTCATAGCCTGTGTAAGTGTTTGTGAGGATGTGATGGTACTCCATGTTACTGATGATATCTCAGTCTTGTGTAATCACTGTGTGATATGAGGTTAGTAATTCCTGAGTTAGGTCAGAGTCTGTGTAAGTGTGTGTGAGGATGTGTTGGTACTCCATGTAACTGATGGTGTCTCAGTCTTGTGTAATCACTGTGTGTGATGAGGTTAGTAATTCCTGAGTAAGGTCAGAGCCTGTGTATGTGTGCGTGATGCTGCGATGGTACTCCTTGTTACTGATGGTGTCTCAGTCTTGTGTAATCAGTATATGTGATGAGGTTAGTAGTTCCTGAGTAAGGTCAGAGCCTGTGTAAGTGTGTGTGAGGCTGTGATGGTACTCCATGTTACTTATGGTTTCTCAGTCTTGTGTAATCACTGTGTGCGATGAGATTAGTAATTTCTGACTAAGGTCAGAGCCTGTATAAGTGTGTGTGAGGCTGTAATGGTACTCCATGTTACTGATGGTATCTTAGTCTTGTGTAGTCACTGTGTGTGATGAGGTTAGTAATTCCGGAGTAAGGTCCGAGCCTGTGTAAGTGTGTGTGAGGCTGTGATGGTACTCCATGTTACTGATGGTATCTCAGTCTTCTGTAATCAATGTGTGTGACGAGGTTAGTAATTCCTGAGTAAGGTCAGAGCTGTGTAAGTGTGTGTGAGGATGTGATGGTACTCCATGTTACTGATGGTATCTCAGTCTTGTGTAAACAGTATATGTGATGAGGTTAGTAGTTCCTGAGTAAGGTCAGAGCCTGTGTAAGTGTGTGTGAGGCTGTGATGGTACTCCATTTTACTGATGGTTTCTCAGTCTTGTGTAATCACTGTGTGTGATGAGGTTAGTAATTCCTGACTAAGGTCAGAGCCTGTGTAAGTGTGTGTGAGTCTGTGATGGTACTCCATGTTACTGATGGTGTCTCAGTCTTGTGTAATCACTGAGTGTGATGAGGTTAGTAATTCCTGAGTAAGGTCAGAGCCTGTGTAAGTGTGTGTGAGGATATGATGGTACTCCATGTTATTGATGGTCTCTCAGGATTATGTATTCACTGTGTGTGATGAGGTTAGTAATTCCTGAGTAAGGTCAGAGCCTGTGTAAGTGTGTGAGGATGTGCTGGTACTCCATGTTACTGATGGTTTCTCAGTCTTGTGTAATCACTGCGTGTGATGAGGTTAGTAGTTCCTGAGTAAGGTCAGAGCCTGTGTAAGTTTGTATGAGGCTGTGATGGTACTCCATGTTACTGATGGTTTCTCAGTCTTGTGTAGTCACTGTGTGTGATGAGGTTAGTGATTCCAAAGTAAGTTCATAGCCTGTGTAAGTGTGTGAGGCTGTGATGGTACTCCATGTTACTGATGGTATCTCAGTCTTGTGTATTCACTGCGTGTGATGAGGTTTGTAATTCCTGAGTAAGGTCAGAGCCTGTGTAAGTGTGTGTGAGGCTTTGATGGTACTCCATGTTACTGATGGTCTCTCAGTCTTGTGTAATCACTGTGTGTGATGAGGTTAGTAATTCCTGAGTAAGGTCAGACCCTGTGTAAGTGTGTGTGAGGATGCAATGGTATTCCATGTTACTGATGGTATCTCAGTCTTGTGAAGTCACTGTGTGTGATGAGGTTAGTGATTCCTGAGTAAGGTCAGAGCCTGTGTAAGTGTGTGTGTGGCTGTGATGGTACTCCATGTTACTGATGGTTTCTCAGTCTTGTGTAATCACTGTGTGTGATGTTTTTAGTAATTCCTGAGTAAGGTCAGAGCCTGTGTAAGTGTGTTTGAGGATGTTCTGGTACTCCATGTTACTGATGATATCTCAGTGTTGTGAAATCACTGTGTGTGGTGAGGTTAGTAATTCCTGAGTAAGGTCAGTGCCTGTGTAAGTGTGTGTGAGGCTGTGATGGTACTCCATGTTACTGATGTTATCTCAGTATTGTGTAATCACTGCGTGTGATGAGGTTAGTGATTCCTGAGTGAGGTCAGAGCCTGTGTAAGTGTGTGTGAGGCTGTGATGGTACTCCATGTTACTGATGGTATCTCAGTCTTGTGTAATCACTGCATGTGATGAGGTTAGTAATTCCTGAGTAAGGTCAAACCCTGTGTAAGTGTGTGTGAGGATGTGATGGTACTCCATGTTACTGATGGTATCTCAGTCTTGTGTAATCAGTATATGTGACGAGGTTAGTAGTTCCTGAGTAAGTTCAGAGCCTGTGTAAGTGTGTGTGAGGCTGTGATGGTACTTCTTGTTACTGATGGTTTCTCAGTCTTGTGTAATCACTGTGTGTGATGTTTTTAGTAATTCCTGAGTAAGGTCAGAGCCTGTGTAAGTGTGTTTGAGGATGTTCTGGTTCTCCATGTTACTGATGATATCTCAGTGTTGTGTAATCACTGTGTGTGATGAGGTTAGTAATTCCTGAGTAAGGTCAGAGCCTGTGTAAGTGTGTGTGAGGCTGTGATGGTACTGCATCTTACTGATGTTATCTCAGTATTGTGTAATCACTGCGTGTGATGAGGTTAGTGAATCCTGAGTAAGGTCAGAGCCTGTGTAAGTGTGTGTGAGGCTGTGATGGTACTCCATGTTTCTGATGATCTCTCAGTCTTGTGTAATCACTGCGTGTGATGAGGTTTGTAATTCCTGAGTAAGGTGATAGCCTGTGTAAGTGTGTGTGAGGCTGTGATGCTACTCCATGTTACTGATGGTATCTCAGACTTCTGTAATCACTGTGTGTGATGAGGTTAGTAATTCCTGAGTAAGGTCAGAGCTGTGTAAGTGTGTGTGAGGATGTGATGGTACTCCATGTTTCTAATGGTGTCTCAGTCTTGTGTAATCAGTATATGTGATGAGGTTAGTAGTTCCTGTGTAAGGTCAGAGCGTGTGTAAGTGTGTGTGAGGCTGTGATGGTACTTTTTGTTACTGACGGTTTCCTAGTCTTGTGTAATCACTGTGTGTGATGAAGTTAGTAATTCCTCAGTAAGGTCATAGCCTGTGTAAGTGTTTGTGAGGATGTGATGGTACTCCATGTTACTGATGGTGTCTCAGTCTTGTGTAATCACTGTGTGTGAAGAGGTTAGTAATTCCTGAGTAAGGTCAGAGCCTGTGTAAGTGTGCGTGATGCTGCGATGGTACTCCATGTTACTGATGGTGTCTCAGTCTTGTGTAATCAGTATATGTGATGAGGTTAGTAGTTCCTGAGTAAGGTCAGAACCTGTGTAAGTGTGTGTGAGGCTGTGATGGTACTCCATGTTACTTATGGTTTCTCAGTCTTGTGTAATCACTGTGTGCGATGAGATTAGTAATTTCTGACTAAGGTCAGAGCCTGTATAAGTGTGTGTGAGGCTGTAATGGTACTCCATGTTACTGATGGTATCTTAGTCTTGTGTAGTCACTGTGTGTGATGAGGTTAGTAATTCCGGAGTAAGGTCAGAGCCTGTGTAAGTGTGTGTGAGGCTGTGATGGTACTCCATGTTACTGATGGTATCTCAGTCTTCTGTAATCAATGTGTGTGACGAGGTTAGTAATTCCTGAGTAAGGTCAGAGCTGTGTAAGTGTGTGTGAGGATGTGATGGTACTCCATGTTACTGATGGTATCTCAGTCTTGTGTAATCAGTATATGTGATGAGATTAGTAGTTCCTGAGTAAGGTCAGAGCCTGTGTAAGTGTGTGTGAGGCTGTGATGGTACTCCATTTTACTGATGGTTTCTCAGTCTTGTGTAATCACTGTGTGTGATGAGGTTAGTAATTCCTGACTAAGGTCAGAGCCTGTGTAAGTGTGTGTGAGTCTGTGATGGTACTCCATGTTACTGATGGTGTCTCAGTCTTGTGTAATCACTGAGTGTGATGAGGTTAGTAATTCCTGAGTAAGGTCAGAGCCTGTGTAAGTGTGTGTGAGGATATGATGGTACTCCATGTTATTGATGGTCTCTCAGGATTATGTATTCACTGTGTGTGTGTGTGATGAGGTTAGTAATTCCTGAGTAAGGTCAGAGCCTGTGTAAGTGTGTGAGGATGTGCTGGTACTCCATGTTACTGATGGTTTCTCAGTCTTGTGTAATCACTGCGTGTGATGAGGTTAGTAGTTCCTGAGTAAGGTCAGAGCCTGTGTAAGTTTGTATGAGGCTGTGATGGTACTCCATGTTACTGATGGTTTCTCAGTCTTGTGTAGTCACTGTGTGTGATGAGGTTAGTGATTCCTAAGTAAGTTCAGAGCCTGTGTAAGTGTGTGAGGCTGTGATGGTACTCCATGTTACTGATGGTATCTCAGTCTTGTGTATTCACTGCGTGTGATGAGGTTAGTAATTCCAGAGTAAGGTCAGAGCCTGTGTAAGTGTGTGTGAGGCTTTGATTGTACTCCATGTTACTGATGGTCTCTCAGTCTTGTGTAATCACTGTGTGTGATGAGGTTAGTAATTCCTGAGTAAGGTCAGACCCTGTGTAAGTGTGTGTGAGGCTGTGATGGTACTCCATGTTACTGATGGTGTCTCAGTCTTGTGTAGTCACTGTGTGATGAGGTTAGTAATTCCTGAGTAAGGTCAGAGCCTGTGTAAGTGTGTGTGAGGATGCAATGGTATTCCATGTTACTGATGGTATCTCAGTCTTGTGAAGTCACTGTGTGTGATGAGGTTAGTGATTCCTGAGTAAGGTCAGAGCCTGTGTAAGTGTGTGTGAGGCTGTGATGGTACTCCATGTTACTGATGGTCTATCAGTCTTGTGTAATCACTGTGTGTGATGAGGTTAGTAATTCCTGAGTAAGGTCAGAGCCTGTGTAAGTGTGTGTGAGGCTGTTATGGTACTCCATGTTACTGATGGTCTCTCAGTCTTGTGTAATCACTGTGTGTGATGAGGTTAGTAATTCCTGAGTAAGGTCAGACCCTGTGTAAGTGTGTGTGAGGCTGTGATGGTACTCCATGTTACTGATGGTGTCTCAGTCTTGTGTAGTCACTGTGTGTGATGAGGTTAGTAATTCCTGAGTAAGGTCAGAGCCTGTGTAAGTGTGTGTGAGGATGCGATGGTATTCCATGTTACTGATGGTATCTCATTCTTGTGTAGTCACTGTGTGTGATGAGGTTAGTAATTCCTGATTAAGATCAGAGCCTGTGTAAGTGTGTGTGAGGCTGTGATGGTACTCCATGTTACTGATGGTATCTCAGTCCTGTGTGTGATGAGGTTAGTAATTCCTGAGTAAGGTCAGAGCCTGTGTAAGTGTGTGTGAGGCTGTGATGGTACTCCATGTTACTGATGGTGTCTCAGTCTTGTGTAGTCCCTGCTTGTGATGAGGTTAGTAATTCAAGAGTAAGGTCAGAGCCTGTGTAAGTGTGTGTGAGGCTGTAATGGTACTCCATGTTACTGATGGTTTCTCAGGCTTGTGTACTCACTGTGTGTAATGAGGTTAGTAATTCCTGAGTAAGGTCAGAGCCTGTGTAAGTGTGTGTGAGGATGCGATGGTACTCCATGTTACTGATGGTATCTGAGACTTCTGTAATCACTGTGTGTGATGAGGTTAGTAATTCCTGAGTAAGGTCAGAGCTGTGTAAGTGTGTGTGAGGATGTGATGGTACTCCATGTTACTAATGGTGTCTCAGTCTTGTGTAATCAGTATATGTGATGAGGTTAGTAGTTCCTGTGTAAGGTCAGAGCGTGTGTAAGTGTGTGTGAGGCTGTGATGGTACTTTTTGTTACTGATGGTTTCCTAGTCTTGTGTAATCACTGTGTGTGATGAAGTTAGTAATTCCTCAGTAAGGTCATAGCCTGTGTAAGTGTTTGTGAGGATGTGATGGTACTCCATGTTACTGATGATATCTCAGTCTTGTGTAATCACTGTGTGTTATGAGGTTAGTAATTCCTGAGTTAGGTCAGAGTCTGTGTAAGTGTGTGTGAGGATGTGTTGGTACTCCATGTTACTGATGGTGTCTCAGTCTTGTGTAATCACTGTGTGTGATGAGGTTAGTAATTCCTGAGAAAGGTCAGAGCCTGTGTAAGTGTGCGTGATGCTGCGATGGTACTCCTTGTTACTGATGGTGTCTCAGTCTTGTGTAATCAGTATATGTGATGAGGTTAGTAGTTCCTGAGTAAGGTCAGAACCTGTGTAAGTGTGTGTGAGGCTGTGATGGTACTCCATTTTACTGATGGTTTCTCAGTCTTGTGTAATCACTGTGTGTGATGAGGTTAGTAATTCCTGACTAGGGTCAGAGCCTGTGTAAGTGTGTGTGAGTCTGTGATGGTACTCCATGTTACTGATGGTGTCTCAGTCTTGTGTAATCACTGAGTGTGATGAGGTTAGTAATTCCTGAGTAAGGTCAGAGCCTGTGTAAGTGTGTGTGAGGATATGATGGTACTCCATGTTATTGATGGTCTCTCAGGATTGTGTATTCACTGTGTGTGATGAGGTTAGTAATTCCTGAGTAAGGTCAGAGCCTGTGTAAGTGTGTGAGGATGTGCTGGTACTCCATGTTACTGATGGTTTCTCAGTCTTGTGTAATCACTGCGTGTGATGAGGTTAGTAGTTCCTGAGTAAGGTCAGAGCCTGTGTAAGTTTGTATGAGGCTGTGATGGTACTCCATGTTACTGATGGTTTCTCAGTCTTGTGTAGTCACTGTGTGTGATGAGGTTAGTAATTCCTAAGTTAGTTCAGAGCCTGTGTAAGTGTGTGAGGCTGTGATGGTACTCCATGTTACTGATGGTATCTCAGTCTTGTGTATTCACTGCGTGTGATGAGGTTAGTAATTCCTGAGTAAGGTCAGAGCCTGTGTAAGTGTGTGTGAGGCTTTGATGGTACTCCATGTTACTGATGGTCTCTCAGTCTTGTGTAATCACTGTGTGTGATGAGGTTAGTAATTCCTGAGTAAGGTCAGACCATGTGTAAGTGTGTGTGAGGCTGTGATGGTACTCCATGTTACTGATGGTGTCTCAGTCTTGTGTAATCACTGTGTGTGATGAGGTTAGTAATTCCTGAGTAAGGTCAGAGCCTGTGTAAGTGTGTGTGAGGCTGTGATGGTACTCCATGTTACTGATGGTCTCTCAGTCTTGTGTAATCACTGTGTGTGATGAGGTTAGTAATTCCTGAGTAAGGTCAGACCCTGTGTAAGTGTGTGTGAGGCTGTGATGGTACTCCATGTTACTGATGGTGTCTCAGTCTAGTGTAGTCACTGTGTGTGATGAGGTTAGTAGTTCCTGAGTAAGGTCAGAGCCTGTATAAGTGTGTGTGAGGATGCGAAGGTATTCCATGTTACTGATGGTATCTCATTCTTGTGTAGTCACTGTGTGTGATGAGGTTAGTAATTCCTGAGTAAGATCAGAGCCTGTGTAAGTGTGTGTGAGGCTGTGATGGTACTCCATGTTTCTGATGGTATCTCAGTCCTGTGTGTGATGAGGTTAGTAATTCCTGAGTAAGGTCAGAGCCTGTGTAAGTGTGTGTGAGGCTGTGATGGTACTCCATGTTACTGATGGTGTCTCAGTCTTGTGTAGTCCCTGCTTGTGATGAGGTTAGTAATTCAAGAGTAAGGTCAGAGCCTGTGTAAGTGTGTGTGAGGCTGTAATGGTACTCCATGTTACTGATGGTTTCTCAGTCTTGTGTACTCACTGTGTGTAATGAGGTTAGTAATTCCTGAGTAAGGTCAGAGCATGTGTAAGTGTGTGTGAGGATGCGATGGTACTCCATGTTACTGATGGTATCTCAGTCCTGTGTAGTCACTGTGTGTGATGAGGTTAGTCATTCCTGAGTAAGGTCAGAGCCTGTGTAAGTGCGTGTGAGGCTGTGATGGTACTCCATGTTACCGATGGTTTCTCAGTCTTGTGTAGTCTGTGTGTGATGAGGTTAGTAATTCCTGAGTAAGGTCAGAGCCTGTGTAAGTGTGTGTGAGGATGTGATGGTACTCCATGTTACTGATGGTGTCTCAGTCTTGTGTAGTCACTGCGTGTGATGAGGTTAGTAATTCCTGAGTAAGGTCAGAGCCTGTGTAAGTGTGTGTGAGGCTGTGATGGTACTCCATGTTACTGATGTTATCTCAGTCTTGTGTAGTCACTGCGTGTGATGAGGTTAGTGATTCCTGAGTAAGGTCAGAGCCTGTGTAAGTGTGTGTGAGGCTGTGATGGTACTCCATGTTACTGATGGTCTCTCAGCCTTGTGTAATCACTGTGTGTGATGAGGTTAGTAATTTCTGAGTAAGGTCAGAGCCTGTGTAAGTGTGCGTGATGCTGCGATGGTACTCCTTGTTACTGATGGTGTCTCAGTCTTGTGTAATCAGTATATGTGATGAGGTTAGTAGTTCCTGAGTAAGGTCAGAACCTGTGTAAGTGTGTGTGAGGCTGTGATGGTACTCCATTTTACTGATGGTTTCTCAGTCTTGTGTAATCACTGTGTGTGATGAGGTTAGTAATTCCTGACTAAGGTCAGAGCCTGTGTAAGTGTGTGTGAGTCTGTGATGGTACTCCATGTTACTGATGGTGTCTCAGTCTTGTGTAATCACTGAGTGTGATGAGGTTAGTAATTCCTGAGTAAGGTCAGAGCCTGTGTAAGTGTGTGTGAGGATATGATGGTACTCCATGTTATTGATGGTCTCTCAGGATTGTGTATTCACTGTGTGTGATGAGGTTAGTAATTCCTGAGTAAGGTCAGAGCCTGTGTAAGTGTGTGAGGATGTGCTGGTACTCCATGTTACTGATGGTTTCTCAGTCTTGTGTAATCACTGCGTGTGATGAGGTTAGTAGTTCCTGAGTAAGGTCAGAGCCTGTGTAAGTTTGTATGAGGCTGTGATGGTACTCCATGTTACTGATGGTTTCTCAGTCTTGTGTAGTCACTGTGTGTGATGAGGTTAGTAATTCCTAAGTTAGTTCAGAGCCTGTGTAAGTGTGTGAGGCTGTGATGGTACTCCATGTTACTGATGGTATCTCAGTCTTGTGTATTCACTGCGTGTGATGAGGTTAGTAATTCCTGAGTAAGGTCAGAGCCTGTGTAAGTGTGTGTGAGGCTTTGATGGTACTCCATGTTACTGATGGTTTCTCAGTCTTGTGTAATCACTGTGTGTGATGAGGTTAGTAATTCCTGAGTAAGGTCAGACCATGTGTAAGTGTGTGTGAGGCTGTGATGGTACTCCATGTTACTGATGGTGTCTCAGTCTTGTGTAATCACTGTGTGTGATGAGGTTAGTAATTCCTGAGTAAGGTCAGAGCCTGTGTAAGTGTGTGTGAGGCTGTGATGGTACTCCATGTTACTGATGGTCTCTCAGTCTTGTGTAATCACTGTGTGTGATGAGGTTAGTAATTCCTGAGTAAGGTCAGACCCTGTGTAAGTGTGTGTGAGGCTGTGATGGTACTCCATGTTACTGATGGTGTCTCAGTCTAGTGTAGTCACTGTGTGTGATGAGGTTAGTAGTTCCTGAGTAAGGTCAGAGCCTGTATAAGTGTGTGTGAGGATGCGAAGGTATTCCATGTTACTGATGGTATCTCATTCTTGTGTAGTCACTGTGTGTGATGAGGTTAGTAATTCCTGAGTAAGATCAGAGCCTGTGTAAGTGTGTGTGAGGCTGTGATGGTACTCCATGTTTCTGATGGTATCTCAGTCCTGTGTGTGATGAGGTTAGTAATTCCTGAGTAAGGTCAGAGCCTGTGTAAGTGTGTGTGAGGCTGTGATGGTACTCCATGTTACTGATGGTGTCTCAGTCTTGTGTAGTCCCTGCTTGTGATGAGGTTAGTAATTCAAGAGTAAGGTCAGAGCCTGTGTAAGTGTGTGTGAGGCTGTAATGGTACTCCATGTTACTGATGGTTTCTCAGTCTTGTGTACTCACTGTGTGTAATGAGGTTAGTAATTCCTGAGTAAGGTCAGAGCATGTGTAAGTGTGTGTGAGGATGCGATGGTACTCCATGTTACTGATGGTATCTCAGTCCTGTGTAGTCACTGTGTGTGATGAAGTTAGTAATTCCTGAGTAAGGTCAGAGCCTGTGTAAGTGCGTGTGAGGCTGTGATGGTACTCCATGTTACCGATGGTTTCTCAGTCTTGTGTAGTCTGTGTGTGATGAGGTTAGTAATTCCTGAGTAAGGTCAGAGCCTGTGTAAGTGTGTGTGAGGATGTGATGGTACTCCATGTTACTGATGGTGTCTCAGTCTTGTGTAGTCACTGCGTGTGATGAGGTTAGTAATTCCTGAGTAAGGTCAGAGCCTGTGTAAGTGTGTGTGAGGCTGTGATGGTACTCCATGTTACTGATGTTATCTCAGTCTTGTGTAGTCACTGCGTGTGATGAGGTTAGTGATTCCTGAGTAAGGTCAGAGCCTGTGTAAGTGTGTGTGAGGCTGTGATGGTACTCCATGTTACTGATGGTCTCTCAGCCTTGTGTAATCACTGTGTGTGATGAGGTTAGTAATTTCTGAGTAAGGTCAGAGCCTGTGTAAGTGTGTGTGAGGCTGTGATGGTACTCCATGTTCCTAATGGTCTCTCAGTCTTGTGTAATCACTGCGTGTGATGAGGTTAGTAATTCCTGAGTAAGGTCAGACCCTTTGTAAGTGTGTGTGAGGCTGTGATGGTACTCCATGTTACTGATGGTGTCTCAGTCTTGTGTAGTCACTGTGTGTGATGAGGTTAGTAATTCCGTGGGAAGGTCAGGGCCTGTGTAAGTGTGTGTGAGGATGCGATGGTATTCCAAGTTACTGATGGTATCTCAGTCTTGTGTAGTCACTGTGTGTGATGAGGTTAGTAATTCCTGAGTAAGATCAGAGCCTGTGTAAGTGTGTGTGATGCTGTGATGGTACTCCATGTTACTGATGGTATCTCAGTCCTGTGTGTGATGAGGTTAGTAATTCCTGAGTAAGGTCAGAGCCTGTGTAAGTGTGTGTGAGGCTGTGATGGTACTCCATGTTACTGATGGTGTCTCAGTCTTGTGTAGTCCCAGCTTGTGATGAGGTTAGTAATTCAAGAGTAAGGTCAGAGCCTGTGTAAGTGTGTGTGAGGCATTAATGGTGCTCTATGTTACTGATGGTTTCTCAGTCTTGTGTACTCACTGTGTGTAATGAGGTTAGCAATTCCTGAGTAAGGTCAGAGCCTGTGTAAGTGTGTGTGAGGCTGTGATGGTACTCCATGTTACTGATGGTGTCTCAGTCTTGTGTAATCACTGCATGTGATGAGGTTAGTAATTTCTGAGTAAGGTCAGATCCTGTCTAAGTGTGTGTGAGGCTGTGATGGTACTCCATGTTACTGATGGTGTCTCTGTCTTGTGTAGTCACTGTGTGTGATGAGGTTAGTAATTACTGAGTAAGGTCAGAGCCTGTGTAACTGTGTGTGAGGATGCGATGGTACTCCATGTTACTGATGGTATCTCAGTCCTGTGTAGTCACTGTGTGTGATGACTTTAGTAATTCCTGAGTAAGTTCAGAGCCTGTGCAAGTGCCTGTGAGGCTGTGATGGTACTCCATGTTACCGATGGTTTCTCAGTCTTGTGTACTCACTGTGTGTGATGAGGTTAGTAATTCCTGAGTAAGGTCAGAGCCTGTGTAAGTGTGTGTGAGGCTGTGATGGTACTCCATGTTACTGATGTTATCTCAGTCTTGTGTAGTCACTGTGTGTGATGAGGTTAGTAATTACTGAGTAAGGTCAGAGCCTGTGTAAGTGTGTGTGAGGATGCGATGGTACTCCATGTTACTGATGGTATCTCAGTCCTGTGTAGTCACTGTGTGTGATGAGGTTAGTAATTCCTGAGTAAGATCAGAGCCTGTGTAAGTGCGTGTGAGGCGGTGATGGTACTCCATGTTACCGATGGTTTCTCAGTCTTGTATAATCACTGCGTGTGATGAGGTTAGTCATTCCTGAGTAAGGTCAGAGCCTGTGTAAGTGTGTGTGAGGATGTGATGGTACTCCATGTTACTGATGTTATCTCAGTCTTGTGTAGTCACTGTGTGTGATGAGGTTAGTAATTACTGAGTAAGGTCAGAGCCTGTGTAAGTGTGTGTGACGATGCGATGGTACTCCATGTTACTGATGGTATCTCAGTCCTGTGTAGTCACTGTGTGTGATGAGGTTAGTAATTCCTGAGTAAGATCAGAGCCTGTGTAAGTGCGTGTGAGGCGGTGATGGTACTCCATGTTACCGATGGTTTCTCAGTCCTGTGAAATCACTGTGTGTGATGAGGTTAGTAATTCCTGAGTAAGGTCAGAGCATGTGTAAGTGTGTGTGAGGCTGTGATGGTACTCCATGTTACTAATGGTCTCTCAGTCTTGTGTAATCACTGTGTGTGATGAGGTTAGTAATTCCTGAGTAAGGTCAGACCCTGTGTAAGTAAGTATGAGGCTGTGATGGTACTCCATAGTACTGATGTTATCTCAGTCTTGTGCAGTCACTGCGTATGATGAGGTTAGTGATTCCTGAGTAAGGTCAGAGCCTGTGTAAGTGTGTGTGAGGCTGTTTTGGTACTCCATGTTACTGATGGTCTCTCAGTCTTGTGTAATCACTGTGTGTGATGAGGTTAGTAATTCCTGAGTAAGGTCAGAGCCTGTGTAAGTGTGAGTGAGGCTGTGATGGTACTCCATGTTACTAATGGTCCCTCAGTCTTGTGTAATCACTGCGTGTGATGAGGATACTAATTTCTGAGTAAGGTCAGACCCTGTGTAAGTGTGTGTGAGGATGCGATGGTACCCCATGTTACTGATGGTGTCTCAGTCTTGTGTATTCACTGTGTGTGATGAGGTTAGTAATTCCTGAGTAAGGTCAGAGCCTGTGTAAGTGTGTGTGAGGATGCGATGGTACCCCATGTTACTGATGGTATCTCAGTCTTGTGTAATCACTGTGTGTGATGTGGTTAGTAATTCCTGAGTAAGGTCAGAGCCTGTGTAAGTGTGTGTGAGGCTGTGATGGTACTCCATGTTACTGATGGTTTCTCAGTCTTGTATAATCACTGCGTGTGATGAGGTTAGTCATTCCTGAGTAAGGTCAGTGCCTGTGTAAGTGTGTGTGAGGATGTGATGGTACTCCATGTTACTGATGATGTCTCAGTCTTGTGTAATCACTGCGTGTGATGAGGTTAGTAATTCCTGAGTAAGGTCAGACCCTGTGTAAGTGTGTGTGAGGCTGTGATGGCACTCCATGTTACTGATGGTGTCTCAGTCTTCTGTAGTCACTGTGTGTGATGAGGTTAGTAATTCCTGAGTAAGGTCAGAGCCTGTGTAAGTGTGTGTGAGGATGCGATGGTACTCCATGTTACAGATGATATCTCAGTCTTGTGTAATCACTGTGTGTGATGAGGTTAGTAATTCCTGAGTAAGGTCAGAGCCTATGTAAGTGTGTGTGAGGCTGTGATGGTACTCCATGTTACTGATGGTTTCTCAGTCTTTTGTACTCACTGTGTGTAATGAGGTTAGTAATTCCTGAGTAAGGTCAGAGCCTGTGTAAGTGTGTGTGAGGCTGTGATGGTACTCCATGTTACTGATGGTCTCTCAGTCTTGTGTAATCACTGTGTGTGATGAGGTTAGTAATTCCTGAGTAAGGTCAGAGCCTGTGTAAGTGTGTGTGAGGCTGTGATGGTACTCCATGTTACTGATGTTATCTCAGTCTTGTGTAATCACTGCGTGTGATGAGGTTAGTGATTCCTGAATAAGGTCAGACCCTGTGTAAGTAAGTATGAGGCTGTGATGGTACTCCATAGTACTGATGTTATCTCAGTCTTGTGTAGTCACTGCGTGTGATGAGGTTAGTGATTCCTGAGTAAGGTCAGAGCCTGTGTAAGTGTGAGTGAGGCTGTGATGGTACTCCATGTTACTAATGGTCCCTCAGTCTTGTGTAATCACTGCGTGTGATGAGGTTACTAATTTCTGAGTAAGGTCAGACCCTGTGTAAGTGTGTGTGAGGCTGTGATGGTACTCCATGTTACTGATGGTGTCTCAGTCTTGTGTAGTCACTGTGTGTGATGAGGTTAGTAATTCCTGAGTAAGGTCAGAGCCTGTGTAAGTGTGTGTGAGGATGCGATGGTACCCCATGTTACTGATGGTATCTCAGTCTTGTGTAATCACTGTGTGTGATGTGGTTAGTAATTCCTGAGTAAGGTCAGAGCCTGTGTAAGTGTGTGTGAGGCTGTGATGGTACTCCATGTTACTGATGGTTTCTCAGTCTTGTATAATCACTGCGTGTGATGAGGTTAGTCATTCCTGAGTAAGGTCAGAGCCTGTGTAAGTGTGTGTGAGGATGTGATGGTACTCCATGTTACTGATGATGTCTCAGTCTTGTGTAATCACTGCGTGTGATGAGGTTAGTAATTCCTGAGTAAGGTCAGACCCTGTGTAAGTGTGTGTGAGGCTGTGATGGCACTCCATGTTACTGATGGTGTCTCAGTCTTCTGTAGTCACTGTGTGTGATGAGGTTAGTAATTCCTGAGTAAGGTCAGAGCCTGTGTAAGTGTGTGTGAGGATGCGATGGTACTCCATGTTACAGATGATATCTCAGTCTTGTGTAATCACTGTGTGTGATGAGGTTAGTAATTCCTGAGTAAGGTCAGAGCCTGTGTAAGTGTGTGTGAGGCTGTGATGGTACTCCATGTTACTGATGTTATCTCAGTCTTGTGTAGTCACTGTGTGTGATGAGGTTAGTAATTACTGAGTAAGGTCAGAGCCTGTGTAAGTGTGTGTGAGGATGCGATGGTACTCCATGTTACTGATGGTATCTCAGTCCTGTGTAGTCACTGTGTGTGATGAGGTTAGTAATTCCTGAGTAAGATCAGAGCCTGTGTAAGTGCGTGTGAGGCGGTGATGGTACTCCATGTTACCGATGGTTTCTCAGTCTTGTATAATCACTGCGTGTGATGAGGTTAGTCATTCCTGAGTAAGGTCAGAGCCTGTGTAAGTGTGTGTGAGGATGTGATGGTACTCCATGTTACTGATGTTATCTCAGTCTTGTGTAGTCACTGTGTGTGATGAGGTTAGTAATTACTGAGTAAGGTCAGAGCCTGTGTAAGTGTGTGTGACGATGCGATGGTACTCCATGTTACTGATGGTATCTCAGTCCTGTGTAGTCACTGTGTGTGATGAGGTTAGTAATTCCTGAGTAAGATCAGAGCCTGTGTAAGTGCGTGTGAGGCGGTGATGGTACTCCATGTTACCGATGGTTTCTCAGTCCTGTGAAATCACTGTGTGTGATGAGGTTAGTAATTCCTGAGTAAGGTCAGAGCATGTGTAAGTGTGTGTGAGGCTGTGATGGTACTCCATGTTACTAATGGTCTCTCAGTCTTGTGTAATCACTGTGTGTGATGAGGTTAGTAATTCCTGAGTAAGGTCAGACCCTGTGTAAGTAAGTATGAGGCTGTGATGGTACTCCATAGTACTGATGTTATCTCAGTCTTGTGCAGTCACTGCGTATGATGAGGTTAGTGATTCCTGAGTAAGGTCAGAGCCTGTGTAAGTGTGTGTGAGGCTGTGATGGTACTCCATGTTACTGATGGTCTCTCAGTCTTGTGTAATCACTGTGTGTGATGAGGTTAGTAATTCCTGAGTAAGGTCAGAACCTGTGTAAGTGTGAGTGAGGCTGTGATGGTACTCCATGTTACTAATGGTCCCTCAGTCTTGTGTAATCACTGCGTGTGATGAGGATACTAATTTCTGAGTAAGGTCAGACCCTGTGTAAGTGTGTGTGAGGATGCGATGGTACCCCATGTTACTGATGGTGTCTCAGTCTTGTGTATTCACTGTGTGTGATGAGGTTAGTAATTCCTGAGTAAGGTCAGAGCCTGTGTAAGTGTGTGTGAGGATGCGATGGTACCCCATGTTACTGATGGTATCTCAGTCTTGTGTAATCACTGTGTGTGATGTGGTTAGTAATTCCTGAGTAAGGTCAGAGCCTGTGTAAGTGTGTGTGAGGCTGTGATGGTACTCCATGTTACTGATGGTTTCTCAGTCTTGTATAATCACTGCGTGTGATGAGGTTAGTCATTCCTGAGTAAGGTCAGTGCCTGTGTAAGTGTGTGTGAGGATGTGATGGTACTCCATGTTACTGATGATGTCTCAGTCTTGTGTAATCACTGCGTGTGATGAGGTTAGTAATTCCTGAGTAAGGTCAGACCCTGTGTAAGTGTGTGTGAGGCTGTGATGGCACTCCATGTTACTGATGGTGTCTCAGTCTTCTGTAGTCACTGTGTGTGATGAGGTTAGTAATTCCTGAGTAAGGTCAGAGCCTGTGTAAGTGTGTGTGAGGATGCGATGGTACTCCATGTTACAGATGATATCTCAGTCTTGTGTAATCACTGTGTGTGATGAGGTTAGTAATTCCTGAGTAAGGTCAGAGCCTATGTAAGTGTGTGTGAGGCTGTGATGGTACTCCATGTTACTGATGGTTTCTCAGTCTTTTGTACTCACTGTGTGTAATGAGGTTAGTAATTCCTGAGTAAGGTCAGAGCCTGTGTAAGTGTGTGTGAGGCTGTGATGGTACTCCATGTTACTGATGGTCTCTCAGTCTTGTGTAATCACTGTGTGTGATGAGGTTAGTAATTCCTGAGTAAGGTCAGAGCCTGTGTAAGTGTGTGTGAGGCTGTGATGGTACTCCATGTTACTGATGTTATCTCAGTCTTGTGTAATCACTGCGTGTGATGAGGTTAGTGATTCCTGAATAAGGTCAGACCCTGTGTAAGTAAGTATGAGGCTGTGATGGTACTCCATAGTACTGATGTTATCTCAGTCTTGTGTAGTCACTGCGTGTGATGAGGTTAGTGATTCCTGAGTAAGGTCAGAGCCTGTGTAAGTGTGAGTGAGGCTGTGATGGTACTCCATGTTACTAATGGTCCCTCAGTCCTGTGTAATCACTGCGTGTGATGAGGTTACTAATTTCTGAGTAAGGTCAGACCCTGTGTAAGTGTGTGTGAGGCTGTGATGGTACTCCATGTTACTGATGGTGTCTCAGTCTTGTGTAGTCACTGTGTGTGATGAGGTTAGTAATTCCTGAGTAAGGTCAGAGCCTGTGTAAGTGTGTGTGAGGATGCGATGGTACCCCATGTTACTGATGGTATCTCAGTCTTGTGTAATCACTGTGTGTGATGTGGTTAGTAATTCCTGAGTAAGGTCAGAGCCTGTGTAAGTGTGTGTGAGGCTGTGATGGTACTCCATGTTACTGATGGTTTCTCAGTCTTGTATAATCACTGCGTGTGATGAGGTTAGTCATTCCTGAGTAAGGTCAGAGCCTGTGTAAGTGTGTGTGAGGATGTGATGGTACTCCATGTTACTGATGATGTCTCAGTCTTGTGTAATCACTGCGTGTGATGAGGTTAGTAATTCCTGAGTAAGGTCAGACCCTGTGTAAGTGTGTGTGAGGCTGTGATGGCACTCCATGTTACTGATGGTGTCTCAGTCTTCTGTAGTCACTGTGTGTGATGAGGTTAGTAATTCCTGAGTAAGGTCAGAGCCTGTGTAAGTGTGTGTGAGGATGCGATGGTACTCCATGTTACAGATGATATCTCAGTCTTGTGTAATCACTGTGTGTGATGAGGTTAGTAATTCCTGAGTAAGGTCAGAGCCTATGTAAGTGTGTGTGAGGCTGTGATGGTACTCCATGTTACTGATGGTTTCTCAGTCTTTTGTACTCACTGTGTGTAATGAGGTTAGTAATTCCTGAGTAAGGTCAGAGCCTGTGTAAGTGTGTGTGAGGCTGTGATGGTACTCCATGTTACTGATGGTCTCTCAGTCTTGTGTAATCACTGTGTGTGATGAGGTTAGTAATTCCTGAGTAAGGTCAGAGCCTGTGTAAGTGTGTGTGAGGCTGTGATGGTACTCCATGTTACTGATGTTATCTCAGTCTTGTGTAATCACTGCGTGTGATGAGGTTAGTGATTCCTGAATAAGGTCAGACCCTGTGTAAGTAAGTATGAGGCTGTGATGGTACTCCATAGTACTGATGTTATCTCAGTCTTGTGTAGTCACTGCGTGTGATGAGGTTAGTGATTCCTGAGTAAGGTCAGAGCCTGTGTAAGTGTGAGTGAGGCTGTGATGGTACTCCATGTTACTAATGGTCCCTCAGTCTTTTGTAATCACTGCGTGTGATGAGGTTACTAATTTCTGAGTAAGGTCAGACCCTGTGTAAGTGTGTGTGAGGCTGTGATGGTACTCCATGTTACTGATGGTGTCTCAGTCTTGTGTAGTCACTGTGTGTGATGAGGTTAGTAATTCCTGAGTAAGGTCAGAGCCTGTGTAAGTGTGTGTGAGGATGCGATGGTACCCCATGTTACTGATGGTATCTCAGTCTTGTGTAATCACTGTGTGTGATGTGGTTAGTAATTCCTGAGTAAGGTCAGAGCCTGTGTAAGTGTGTGTGAGGCTGTGATGGTACTCCATGTTACTGATGGTTTCTCAGTCTTGTATAATCACTGCGTGTGATGAGGTTAGTCATTCCTGAGTAAGGTCAGAGCCTGTGTAAGTGTGTGTGAGGATGTGATGGTACTCCATGTTACTGATGATGTCTCAGTCTTGTGTAATCACTGCGTGTGATGAGGTTAGTAATTCCTGAGTAAGGTCAGACCCTGTGTAAGTGTGTGTGAGGCTGTGATGGCACTCCATGTTACTGATGGTGTCTCAGTCTTATGTAGTCACTGTGTGTGATGAGGTTAGTAATTCCTGAGTAAGGTCAGAGCCTGTGTAAGTGTGTGTGAGGATGCGATGGTACTCCATGTTACAGATGATATCTCAGTCTTGTGTAATCACTGTGTGTGATGAGGTTAGTAATTCCTGAGTAAGGTCAGAGCCTATGTAAGTGTGTGTGAGGCTGTGATGGTACTCCATGTTACTGATGGTTTCTCAGTCTTTTGTACTCACTGTGTGTAATGAGGTTAGTAATTCCTGAGTAAGGTCAGAGCCTGTGTAAGTGTGTGTGAGGCTGTGATGGTACTCCATGTTACTGATGGTCTCTCAGTCTTGTGTAATCACTGTGTGTGATGAGGTTAGTAATTCCTGAGTAAGGTCAGAGCCTGTGTAAGTGTGTGTGAGGCTGTGATGGTACTCCATGTTACTGATGTTATCTCAGTCTTGTGTAATCACTGCGTGTGATGAGGTTAGTGATTCCTGAGTAAGGGCAGAGCCTGTGTAAGTGTGTGTGAGGCTGTGATGGTACTCCATGTTACTGATGGTGTCTCAGTCTTGTGTAGTCACTGTGTGTGATGAGGATAGTAATTACTGAGTAAGGTCAGAGCCTGTGTAATTGTGTGTGAGGCTGTGATGGTACTCCATGTTACTGATGGTCTCTCAGTCTTGTGTAATCACTGTGTGTGATGAGGTTAGTAATTCCTGAGTAAGGTCAGAGCCTGTGTAATTGTGTGTGAGGCTGTGATGGTACTCCATGTTACTGATGGTCTCTCAGTCTTGTGTAATCACTGCGTGTGATGAGGTTAGTAATTCCTGAGTAAGGTCAGAGCCTGTGTAAGTGTGTGTGAGGATGTGATGGTGCTCCATGTTACGGATGGTGTCTCAGTCTTGTGTAGTCACTGCATGTGATGATGTTAGTAATTCCTGAGTAAGGTCAGAGCCTGTGTAAGTGTGTGTGAGGCTGTTATGGTACTCCATGTTACTGATGGTTTCTCAGTCTTGTGTACTCACTGCGAGTAATGAGGCTAGTATTTCCTGAGTAAGGTCAGAGCCTGTATAAGTGTGTGTGAGGATGTGATGGTACTCCATGTTACTGATGGTCTCTCAGTGTTGTGTAGTCACTGTGTGTGATGAGGTTAGTAATTCCTGAGTAAGGTCAGAGCCTGTGTAAATGTGTGTGAGGCTGTGATGGTACTCCATGTTACTGATGGTCTCTCAGTTTGGTGTAATCACTGCGTGTGATGAGGTTAGTAATTCCTGAGTAAGGGCAGACCCTGTGTAAGTGTGTGAGGCTGTGATGGTACTCCATGTTACTGATGGTGTCTCAGTCTTGTGTAGTCACTGTGTGTGATGAGGTTCGTAATTCCTTGGGAAGGTCAGAGCCTGTGTAAGTGTGTGTGAGGATGCGATGGTATTCCAAGTTACTGATGGTATCTCAGTTTTGTGTAGTCACTGTGTGTGATGAGGTTAGTAATTCATGAGTAAGATCAGAGCCTGTGTAAGTGTGTTTGAGGCTGTGATGGTACTCCATGTTACTGATGGTATCTCAGTCCTGTGTGTGATGAGGTTAGTAATTCCTGAGTAAGGTCAGAGCCTGTGTAAGTGTGTGTGAGGCTGTGATGGTACTCCATGTTACTGATGGTGTCTCAGTCTTGTGTAGTCCCAGCTTGTGATGAGGTTAGTAATTCAAGAGTAAGGTCAGAGCCTGTGTAAGTGTGTGTGAGGCAGTAATGGTACTCTATGTTACTGATGGTTTCTCAGTCTTGTGTACTCACTGTGTGTAATGAGGTTAGCAATTCCTGAGTAAGGTCAGAGCCTGTGTAAGTGTGTGTGAGGCTGTGATGGTACTCCATGTTACTGATAGTGTCTCAGTCTTGTGTAGTCACTGTGTGTGATGAGGTTAGTAATTCCTGAGTAAGGTCAGAGCCTGTGCAAGTGCGTGTGAGGCTGTGATGGTACTCCATGTTACCGATGGTTTCTCAGTCTTGTGTACTCACTGTGTGTGATGAGGTTAGTAATTCCTGAGTAAGGTCAGAGCCTGTGTAAGTGTGTGTGAGGATGTGATGGTACTCCATGTTACTGATGGTGTCTCAGTCTTGTGTAGTCACTGCGTGTGATGAGGTTAGTAATTCCTGAGTAAGGTCAGAGCCTGTGTAAGTGTGTGTGAGGCTGTGATGGTACTCCATGTTACTGATGTTATCTCAGTCTTGTGTAGTCACTGTGTGTGATGAGGTTAGTAATTACTGAGTAAGGTCAGAGCCTGTGTAAGTGTGTGTGAGGCTGTGATGGTACTCCATGTTACTGATGGTATCTCAGTCCTGTGTGTGATGAGGTTAGTAATTCCTGAGTAAGGTCAGAGCCTGTGTAAGTGTGTGTGAGGCTGTGATGGTACTCCATGTTACTGATGGTGTCTCAGTCTTGTGTAGTCCCAGCTTGTGATGAGGTTAGTAATTCAAGAGTAAGGTCAGAGCCTGTGTAAGTGTGTGTGAGGCAGTAATGGTGCTCTATGTTACTGATGGTTTCTCAGTCTTGTGTACTCACTGTGTGTAATGAGGTTAGCAATTCCTGAGTAAGGTCAGAGCCTGTGTAAGTGTGTGTGAGGCTGTGATGGTACTCCATGTTACTGATGGTGTCTCAGTCTTGTGTAATCACTGCATGTGATGAGGTTAGTAATTTCTGAGTAAGGTCAGATCCTGTGTAAGTGTGTGTGAGGCTGTGATGGTACTCCATGTTACTGATGGTGTCTCTGTCTTGTGTAGTCACTGTGTGTGATGAGGTTAGTAATTACTGAGTAAGGTCAGAGCCTGTGTAACTGTGTGTGAGGATGCGATGGTACTCCATGTTACTGATGGTATCTCAGTCCTGTGTAGTCACTGTGTGTGATGAGGTTAGTAATTCCTGAGTAAGGTCAGAGCCTGTGCAAGTGCGTGTGAGGCTGTGATGGTACTCCATGTTACCGATGGTTTCTCAGTCTTGTGTACTCACTGTGTGTGATGAGGTTAGTAATTCCTGAGTAAGATCAGAGCCTGTGTAAGTGTGTGTGAGGATGTGATGGTACTCCATGTTACTGATGGTGTCTCAGTCTTGTGTAGTCACTGCGTGTGATGAGGTTAGTAATTCCTGAGTAAGGTCAGAGCCTGTGTAAGTGTGTGTGAGGCTGTGATGGTACTCCATGTTACTGATGTTATCTCAGTCTTGTGTAGTCACTGTGTGTGATGAGGTTAGTAATTACTGAGTAAGGTCAGAGCCTGTGTAAGTGTGTGTGAGGATGCGATGGTACTCCATGTTACTGATGGTATCTCAGTCCTGTGTAGTCACTGTGTGTGATGAGGTTAGTAATTCCTGAGTAAGATCAGAGCCTGTGTAAGTGCGTGTGAGGCGGTGATGGTACTCCATGTTACCGATGGTTTCTCAGTCTTGTATAATCACTGCGTGTGATGAGGTTAGTCATTCCTGAGTAAGGTCAGAGCCTGTGTAAGTGTGTGTGAGGATGTGATGGTACTCCATGTTACTGATGTTATCTCAGTCTTGTGTAGTCACTGTGTGTGATGAGGTTAGTAATTACTGAGTAAGGTCAGAGCCTGTGTAAGTGTGTGTGAGGATGCGATGGTACTCCATGTTACTGATGGTATCTCAGTCCTGTGTAGTCACTGTGTGTGATGAGGTTAGTAATTCCTGAGTAAGATCAGAGCCTGTGTAAGTGCGTGTGAGGCGGTGATGGTACTCCATGTTACCGATGGTTTCTCAGTCCTGTGAAATCACTGTGTGTGATGAGGTTAGTAATTCCTGAGTAAGGTCAGAGCATGTGTAAGTGTGTGTGAGGCTGTGATGGTACTCCATGTTACTAATGGTCTCTCAGTCTTGTGTAATCACTGTGTGTGATGAGGTTAGTAATTCCTGAGTAAGGTCAGACCCTGTGTAAGTAAGTATGAGGCTGTGATGGTACTCCATAGTACTGATGTTATCTCAGTCTTGTGTAGTCACTGCGTATGATGAGGTTAGTGATTCCTGAGTAAGGTTAGAGCCTGTGTAAGTGTGTGTGAGGCTGTGATGGTACTCCATGTTACTGATGGTCTCTCAGTCTTGTGTAATCACTGTGTGTGATGAGGTTAGTAATTCCTGAGTAAGGTCAGAGCCTGTGTAAGTGTGAGTGAGGCTGTGATGGTACTCCATGTTACTAATGGTCCCTCAGTCTTGTGTAATCACTGCGTGTGATGAGGATACTAATTTCTGAGTAAGGTCAGACCCTGTGTAAGTGTGTGTGAGGCTGTGATGGTACTCCATGTTACTGATGGTGTCTCAGTCTTGTGTAGTCACTGTGTGTGATGAGGTTAGTAATTCCTGAGTAAGGTCAGAGCCTGTGTAAGTGTGTGTGAGGATGCGATGGTACCCCATGTTACTGATGGTATCTCAGTCTTGTGTAATCACTGTGTGTGATGTGGTTAGTAATTCCTGAGTAAGGTCAGAGCCTGTGTAAGTGTGTGTGAGGCTGTGATGGTACTCCATGTTACTGATGGTTTCTCAGTCTTGTATAATCACTGCGTGTGATGAGGTTAGTCATTCCTGAGTAAGGTCAGAGCCTGTGTAAGTGTGTGTGAGGATGTGATGGTACTCCATGTTACTGATGATGTCTCAGTCTTGTGTAATCTCTGCGTGTGATGAGGTTAGTAATTCCTGAGTAAGGTCAGACCCTGTGTAAGTGTGTGTGAGGCTGTGATGGCACTCCATGTTACTGATGGTGTCTCAGTCTTCTGTAGTCACTGTGTGTGATGAGGTTAGTAATTCCTGAGTAAGGTCAGAGCCTGTGTAAGTGTGTGTGAGGATGCGATGGTACTCCATGTTACTGATGTTATCTCAGTCTTGTGTAATCACTGCGTGTGATGAGGTTAGTGATTCCTGAATAAGGTCAGACCCTGTGTAAGTAAGTATGAGGCTGTGATGGTACTCCATAGTACTGATGTTATCTCAGTCTTGTGTAGTCACTGCGTGTGATGAGGTTAGTGATTCCTGAGTAAGGTCAGAGCCTGTGTAAGTGTGAGTGAGGCTGTGATGGTACTCCATGTTACTAATGGTCCCTCAGTCTTTTGTAATCACTGCGTGTGATGAGGTTACTAATTTCTGAGTAAGGTCAGACCCTGTGTAAGTGTGTGTGAGGCTGTGATGGTACTCCATGTTACTGATGGTGTCTCAGTCTTGTGTAGTCACTGTGTGTGATGAGGTTAGTAATTCCTGAGTAAGGTCAGAGCCTGTGTAAGTGTGTGTGAGGATGCGATGGTACCCCATGTTACTGATGGTATCTCAGTCTTGTGTAATCACTGTGTGTGATGTGGTTAGTAATTCCTGAGTAAGGTCAGAGCCTGTGTAAGTGTGTGTGAGGCTGTGATGGTACTCCATGTTACTGATGGTTTCTCAGTCTTGTATAATCACTGCGTGTGATGAGGTTAGTCATTCCTGAGTAAGGTCAGAGCCTGTGTAAGTGTGTGTGAGGATGTGATGGTACTCCATGTTACTGATGATGTCTCAGTCTTGTGTAATCACTGCGTGTGATGAGGTTAGTAATTCCTGAGTAAGGTCAGACCCTGTGTAAGTGTGTGTGAGGCTGTGATGGCACTCCATGTTACTGATGGTGTCTCAGTCTTATGTAGTCACTGTGTGTGATGAGGTTAGTAATTCCTGAGTAAGGTCAGAGCCTGTGTAAGTGTGTGTGAGGATGCGATGGTACTCCATGTTACAGATGATATCTCAGTCTTGTGTAATCACTGTGTGTGATGAGGTTAGTAATTCCTGAGTAAGGTCAGAGCCTATGTAAGTGTGTGTGAGGCTGTGATGGTACTCCATGTTACTGATGGTTTCTCAGTCTTTTGTACTCACTGTGTGTAAAGAGGTTAGTAATTCCTGAGTAAGGTCAGAGCCTGTGTAAGTGTGTGTGAGGCTGTGATGGTACTCCATGTTACTGATGGTCTCTCAGTCTTGTGTAATCACTGTGTGTGATGAGGTTAGTAATTCCTGAGTAAGGTCAGACCCTGTGTAAGTGTGTGTGAGGCTGTGATGGTACTCCATGTTACTAATGGTCTCTCAGTCTTGTGTAATCACTGTGTGTGATGAGGTTAGTAATTCCTGAGTAAGGTCAGACCCTGTGTAAGTAAGTATGAGGCTGTGATGGTACTCCATAGTACTGATGTTATCTCAGTCTTGTGCAGTCACTGCGTATGATGAGGTTAGTGATTCCTGAGTAAGGTCAGAGCCTGTGTAAGTGTGTGTGAGGCTGTGATGGTACTCCATGTTACTGATGGTCTCTCAGTCTTGTGTAATCACTGTGTGTGATGAGGTTAGTAATTCCTGAGTAAGGTCAGAGCCTGTGTAAGTGTGAGTGAGGCTGTGATGGTACTCCATGTTACTAATGGTCCCTCAGTCTTGTGTAATCACTGCGTGTGATGAGGATACTAATTTCTGAGTAAGGTCAGACCCTGTGTAAGTGTGTGTGAGGATGCGATGGTACCCCATGTTACTGATGGTGTCTCAGTCTTGTGTATTCACTGTGTGTGATGAGGTTAGTAATTCCTGAGTAAGGTCAGAGCCTGTGTAAGTGTGTGTGAGGATGCGATGGTACCCCATGTTACTGATGGTATCTCAGTCTTGTGTAATCACTGTGTGTGATGTGGTTAGTAATTCCTGAGTAAGGTCAGAGCCTGTGTAAGTGTGTGTGAGGCTGTGATGGTACTCCATGTTACTGATGGTTTCTCAGTCTTGTATAATCACTGCGTGTGATGAGGTTAGTCATTCCTGAGTAAGGTCAGTGCCTGTGTAAGTGTGTGTGAGGATGTGATGGTACTCCATGTTACTGATGATGTCTCAGTCTTGTGTAATCACTGCGTGTGATGAGGTTAGTAATTCCTGAGTAAGGTCAGACCCTGTGTAAGTGTGTGTGAGGCTGTGATGGCACTCCATGTTACTGATGGTGTCTCAGTCTTCTGTAGTCACTGTGTGTGATGAGGTTAGTAATTCCTGAGTAAGGTCAGAGCCTGTGTAAGTGTGTGTGAGGATGCGATGGTACTCCATGTTACAGATGATATCTCAGTCTTGTGTAATCACTGTGTGTGATGAGGTTAGTAATTCCTGAGTAAGGTCAGAGCCTATGTAAGTGTGTGTGAGGCTGTGATGGTACTCCATGTTACTGATGGTTTCTCAGTCTTTTGTACTCACTGTGTGTAATGAGGTTAGTAATTCCTGAGTAAGGTCAGAGCCTGTGTAAGTGTGTGTGAGGCTGTGATGGTACTCCATGTTACTGATGGTCTCTCAGTCTTGTGTAATCACTGTGTGTGATGAGGTTAGTAATTCCTGAGTAAGGTCAGAGCCTGTGTAAGTGTGTGTGAGGCTGTGATGGTACTCCATGTTACTGATGTTATCTCAGTCTTGTGTAATCACTGCGTGTGATGAGGTTAGTGATTCCTGAATAAGGTCAGACCCTGTGTAAGTAAGTATGAGGCTGTGATGGTACTCCATAGTACTGATGTTATCTCAGTCTTGTGTAGTCACTGCGTGTGATGAGGTTAGTGATTCCTGAGTAAGGTCAGAGCCTGTGTAAGTGTGAGTGAGGCTGTGATGGTACTCCATGTTACTAATGGTCCCTCAGTCCTGTGTAATCACTGCGTGTGATGAGGTTACTAATTTCTGAGTAAGGTCAGACCCTGTGTAAGTGTGTGTGAGGCTGTGATGGTACTCCATGTTACTGATGGTGTCTCAGTCTTGTGTAGTCACTGTGTGTGATGAGGTTAGTAATTCCTGAGTAAGGTCAGAGCCTGTGTAAGTGTGTGTGAGGATGCGATGGTACCCCATGTTACTGATGGTATCTCAGTCTTGTGTAATCACTGTGTGTGATGTGGTTAGTAATTCCTGAGTAAGGTCAGAGCCTGTGTAAGTGTGTGTGAGGCTGTGATGGTACTCCATGTTACTGATGGTTTCTCAGTCTTGTATAATCACTGCGTGTGATGAGGTTAGTCATTCCTGAGTAAGGTCAGAGCCTGTGTAAGTGTGTGTGAGGATGTGATGGTACTCCATGTTACTGATGATGTCTCAGTCTTGTGTAATCACTGCGTGTGATGAGGTTAGTAATTCCTGAGTAAGGTCAGACCCTGTGTAAGTGTGTGTGAGGCTGTGATGGCACTCCATGTTACTGTTGGTGTCTCAGTCTTCTGTAGTCACTGTGTGTGATGAGGTTAGTAATTCCTGAGTAAGGTCAGAGCCTGTGTAAGTGTGTGTGAGGATGCGATGGTACTCCATGTTACAGATGATATCTCAGTCTTGTGTAATCACTGTGTGTGATGAGGTTAGTAATTCCTGAGTAAGGTCAGAGCCTATGTAAGTGTGTGTGAGGCTGTGATGGTACTCCATGTTACTGATGGTTTCTCAGTCTTTTGTACTCACTGTGTGTAATGAGGTTAGTAATTCCTGAGTAAGGTCAGAGCCTGTGTAAGTGTGTGTGAGGCTGTGATGGTACTCCATGTTACTGATGGTCTCTCAGTCTTGTGTAATCACTGTGTGTGATGAGGTTAGTAATTCCTGAGTAAGGTCAGAGCCTGTGTAAGTGTGTGTGAGGCTGTGATGGTACTCCATGTTACTGATGTTATCTCAGTCTTGTGTAATCACTGCGTGTGATGAGGTTAGTGATTCCTGAATAAGGTCAGACCCTGTGTAAGTAAGTATGAGGCTGTGATGGTACTCCATAGTACTGATGTTATCTCAGTCTTGTGTAGTCACTGCGTGTGATGAGGTTAGTGATTCCTGAGTAAGGTCAGAGCCTGTGTAAGTGTGAGTGAGGCTGTGATGGTACTCCATGTTACTAATGGTCCCTCAGTCTTTTGTAATCACTGCGTGTGATGAGGTTACTAATTTCTGAGTAAGGTCAGACCCTGTGTAAGTGTGTGTGAGGCTGTGATGGTACTCCATGTTACTGATGGTGTCTCAGTCTTGTGTAGTCACTGTGTGTGATGAGGTTAGTAATTCCTGAGTAAGGTCAGAGCCTGTGTAAGTGTGTGTGAGGATGCGATGGTACCCCATGTTACTGATGGTATCTCAGTCTTGTGTAATCACTGTGTGTGATGTGGTTAGTAATTCCTGAGTAAGGTCAGAGCCTGTGTAAGTGTGTGTGAGGCTGTGATGGTACTCCATGTTACTGATGGTTTCTCAGTCTTGTATAATCACTGCGTGTGATGAGGTTAGTCATTCCTGAGTAAGGTCAGAGCCTGTGTAAGTGTGTGTGAGGATGTGATGGTACTCCATGTTACTGATGATGTCTCAGTCTTGTGTAATCACTGCGTGTGATGAGGTTAGTAATTCCTGAGTAAGGTCAGACCCTGTGTAAGTGTGTGTGAGGCTGTGATGGCACTCCATGTTACTGATGGTGTCTCAGTCTTATGTAGTCACTGTGTGTGATGAGGTTAGTAATTCCTGAGTAAGGTCAGAGCCTGTGTAAGTGTGTGTGAGGATGCGATGGTACTCCATGTTACAGATGATATCTCAGTCTTGTGTAATCACTGTGTGTGATGAGGTTAGTAATTCCTGAGTAAGGTCAGAGCCTATGTAAGTGTGTGTGAGGCTGTGATGGTACTCCATGTTACTGATGGTTTCTCAGTCTTTTGTACTCACTGTGTGTAATGAGGTTAGTAATTCCTGAGTAAGGTCAGAGCCTGTGTAAGTGTGTGTGAGGCTGTGATGGTACTCCATGTTACTGATGGTCTCTCAGTCTTGTGTAATCACTGTGTGTGATGAGGTTAGTAATTCCTGAGTAAGGTCAGAGCCTGTGTAAGTGTGTGTGAGGCTGTGATGGTACTCCATGTTACTGATGTTATCTCAGTCTTGTGTAATCACTGCGTGTGATGAGGTTAGTGATTCCTGAGTAAGGTCAGAGCCTGTGTAAGTGTGAGTGAGGCTGTGATGGTACTCCATGTTACTAATGGTCCCTCAGTCTTTTGTAATCACTGCGTGTGATGAGGTTACTAATTTCTGAGTAAGGTCAGACCCTGTGTAAGTGTGTGTGAGGCTGTGATGGTACTCCATGTTACTGATGGTGTCTCAGTCTTGTGTAGTCACTGTGTGTGATGAGGTTAGTAATTCCTGAGTAAGGTCAGAGCCTGTGTAAGTGTGTGTGAGGATGCGATGGTACCCCATGTTACTGATGGTATCTCAGTCTTGTGTAATCACTGTGTGTGATGTGGTTAGTAATTCCTGAGTAAGGTCAGAGCCTGTGTAAGTGTGTGTGAGGCTGTGATGGTACTCCATGTTACTGATGGTTTCTCAGTCTTGTATAATCACTGCGTGTGATGAGGTTAGTCATTCCTGAGTAAGGTCAGAGCCTGTGTAAGTGTGTGTGAGGATGTGATGGTACTCCATGTTACTGATGATGTCTCAGTCTTGTGTAATCACTGCGTGTGATGAGGTTAGTAATTCCTGAGTAAGGTCAGACCCTGTGTAAGTGTGTGTGAGGCTGTGATGGCACTCCATGTTACTGATGGTGTCTCAGTCTTATGTAGTCACTGTGTGTGATGAGGTTAGTAATTCCTGAGTAAGGTCAGAGCCTGTGTAAGTGTGTGTGAGGATGCGATGGTACTCCATGTTACAGATGATATCTCAGTCTTGTGTAATCACTGTGTGTGATGAGGTTAGTAATTCCTGAGTAAGGTCAGAGCCTATGTAAGTGTGTGTGAGGCTGTGATGGTACTCCATGTTACTGATGGTTTCTCAGTCTTTTGTACTCACTGTGTGTAATGAGGTTAGTAATTCCTGAGTAAGGTCAGAGCCTGTGTAAGTGTGTGTGAGGCTGTGATGGTACTCCATGTTACTGATGGTCTCTCAGTCTTGTGTAATCACTGTGTGTGATGAGGTTAGTAATTCCTGAGTAAGGTCAGAGCCTGTGTAAGTGTGTGTGAGGCTGTGATGGTACTCCATGTTACTGATGTTATCTCAGTCTTGTGTAATCACTGCGTGTGATGAGGTTAGTGATTCCTGAGTAAGGGCAGAGCCTGTGTAAGTGTGTGTGAGGCTGTGATGGTACTCCATGTTACTGATGGTGTCTCAGTCTTGTGTAGTCACTGTGTGTGATGAGGATAGTAATTACTGAGTAAGGTCAGAGCCTGTGTAATTGTGTGTGAGGCTGTGATGGTACTCCATGTTACTGATGGTCTCTCAGTCTTGTGTAATCACTGTGTGTGATGAGGTTAGTAATTCCTGAGTAAGGTCAGAGCCTGTGTAATTGTGTGTGAGGCTGTGATGGTACTCCATGTTACTGATGGTCTCTCAGTCTTGTGTAATCACTGCGTGTGATGAGGTTAGTAATTCCTGAGTAAGGTCAGAGCCTGTGTAAGTGTGTGTGAGGATGTGATGGTGCTCCATGTTACGGATGGTGTCTCAGTCTTGTGTAGTCACTGCATGTGATGATGTTAGTAATTCCTGAGTAAGGTCAGAGCCTGTGTAAGTGTGTGTGAGGCTGTTATGGTACTCCATGTTACTGATGGTTTCTCAGTCTTGTGTACTCACTGCGAGTAATGAGGCTAGTATTTCCTGAGTAAGGTCAGAGCCTGTATAAGTGTGTGTGAGGATGTGATGGTACTCCATGTTACTGATGGTCTCTCAGTGTTGTGTAGTCACTGTGTGTGATGAGGTTAGTAATTCCTGAGTAAGGTCAGAGCCTGTGTAAATGTGTGTGAGGCTGTGATGGTACTCCATGTTACTGATGGTCTCTCAGTTTGGTGTAATCACTGCGTGTGATGAGGTTAGTAATTCCTGAGTAAGGGCAGACCCTGTGTAAGTGTGTGAGGCTGTGATGGTACTCCATGTTACTGATGGTGTCTCAGTCTTGTGTAGTCACTGTGTGTGATGAGGTTCGTAATTCCTTGGGAAGGTCAGAGCCTGTGTAAGTGTGTGTGAGGATGCGATGGTATTCCAAGTTACTGATGGTATCTCAGTTTTGTGTAGTCACTGTGTGTGATGAGGTTAGTAATTCATGAGTAAGATCAGAGCCTGTGTAAGTGTGTTTGAGGCTGTGATGGTACTCCATGTTACTGATGGTATCTCAGTCCTGTGTGTGATGAGGTTAGTAATTCCTGAGTAAGGTCAGAGCCTGTGTAAGTGTGTGTGAGGCTGTGATGGTACTCCATGTTACTGATGGTGTCTCAGTCTTGTGTAGTCCCAGCTTGTGATGAGGTTAGTAATTCAAGAGTAAGGTCAGAGCCTGTGTAAGTGTGTGTGAGGCAGTAATGGTACTCTATGTTACTGATGGTTTCTCAGTCTTGTGTACTCACTGTGTGTAATGAGGTTAGCAATTCCTGAGTAAGGTCAGAGCCTGTGTAAGTGTGTGTGAGGCTGTGATGGTACTCCATGTTACTGATAGTGTCTCAGTCTTGTGTAGTCACTGTGTGTGATGAGGTTAGTAATTCCTGAGTAAGGTCAGAGCCTGTGCAAGTGCGTGTGAGGCTGTGATGGTACTCCATGTTACCGATGGTTTCTCAGTCTTGTGTACTCACTGTGTGTGATGAGGTTAGTAATTCCTGAGTAAGGTCAGAGCCTGTGTAAGTGTGTGTGAGGATGTGATGGTACTCCATGTTACTGATGGTGTCTCAGTCTTGTGTAGTCACTGCGTGTGATGAGGTTAGTAATTCCTGAGTAAGGTCAGAGCCTGTGTAAGTGTGTGTGAGGCTGTGATGGTACTCCATGTTACTGATGTTATCTCAGTCTTGTGTAGTCACTGTGTGTGATGAGGTTAGTAATTACTGAGTAAGGTCAGAGCCTGTGTAAGTGTGTGTGAGGCTGTGATGGTACTCCATGTTACTGATGGTATCTCAGTCCTGTGTGTGATGAGGTTAGTAATTCCTGAGTAAGGTCAGAGCCTGTGTAAGTGTGTGTGAGGCTGTGATGGTACTCCATGTTACTGATGGTGTCTCAGTCTTGTGTAGTCCCAGCTTGTGATGAGGTTAGTAATTCAAGAGTAAGGTCAGAGCCTGTGTAAGTGTGTGTGAGGCAGTAATGGTGCTCTATGTTACTGATGGTTTCTCAGTCTTGTGTACTCACTGTGTGTAATGAGGTTAGCAATTCCTGAGTAAGGTCAGAGCCTGTGTAAGTGTGTGTGAGGCTGTGATGGTACTCCATGTTACTGATGGTGTCTCAGTC
Organism: Taudactylus pleione; assembly: GCA_031769625.1. Classification (NCBI taxonomy): domain Eukaryota; kingdom Metazoa; phylum Chordata; class Amphibia; order Anura; family Myobatrachidae; genus Taudactylus; species Taudactylus pleione. Next base: position 108,619 of record JAUIMM010001134.1, read on the forward strand.
TTGTGTAATCACTGCATGTGATGAGGTTAGTAATTTCTGAGTAAGGTCAGATCCTGTGTAAGTGTGTGTGAGGCTGTGATGGTACTCCATGTTACTGATGGTGTCTCTGTCTTGTGTAGTCACTGTGTGTGATGAGGTTAGTAATTACTGAGTAAGGTCAGAGCCTGTGTAACTGTGTGTGAGGATGCGATGGTACTCCATGTTACTGATGGTATCTCAGTCCTGTGTAGTCACTGTGTGTGATGAGGTTAGTAATTCCTGAGTAAGGTCAGAGCCTGTGCAAGTGCGTGTGAGGCTGTGATGGTACTCCATGTTACCGATGGTTTCTCAGTCTTGTGTACTCACTGTGTGTGATGAGGTTAGTAATTCCTGAGTAAGATCAGAGCCTGTGTAAGTGTGTGTGAGGATGTGATGGTACTCCATGTTACTGATGGTGTCTCAGTCTTGTGTAGTCACTGCGTGTGATGAGGTTAGTAATTCCTGAGTAAGGTCAGAGCCTGTGTAAGTGTGTGTGAGGCTGTGATGGTACTCCATGTTACTGATGTTATCTCAGTCTTGTGTAGTCACTGTGTGTGATGAGGTTAGTAATTACTGAGTAAGGTCAGAGCCTGTGTAAGTGTGTGTGAGGATGCGATGGTACTCCATGTTACTGATGGTATCTCAGTCCTGTGTAGTCACTGTGTGTGATGAGGTTAGTAATTCCTGAGTAAGATCAGAGCCTGTGTAAGTGCGTGTGAGGCGGTGATGGTACTCCATGTTACCGATGGTTTCTCAGTCTTGTATAATCACTGCGTGTGATGAGGTTAGTCATTCCTGAGTAAGGTCAGAGCCTGTGTAAGTGTGTGTGAGGATGTGATGGTACTCCATGTTACTGATGTTATCTCAGTCTTGTGTAGTCACTGTGTGTGATGAGGTTAGTAATTACTGAGTAAGGTCAGAGCCTGTGTAAGTGTGTGTGAGGATGCGATGGTACTCCATGTTACTGATGGTATCTCAGTCCTGTGTAGTCACTGTGTGTGATGAGGTTAGTAATTCCTGAGTAAGATCAGAGCCTGTGTAAGTGCGTGTGAGGCGGTGATGGTACTCCATGTTACCGATGGTTTCTCAGTCCTGTGAAATCACTGTGTGTGATGAGGTTAGTAATTCCTGAGTAAGGTCAGAGCATGTGTAAGTGTGTGTGAGGCTGTGATGGTACTCCATGTTACTAATGGTCTCTCAGTCTTGTGTAATCACTGTGTGTGATGAGGTTAGTAATTCCTGAGTAAGGTCAGACCCTGTGTAAGTAAGTATGAGGCTGTGATGGTACTCCATAGTACTGATGTTATCTCAGTCTTGTGTAGTCACTGCGTATGATGAGGTTAGTGATTCCTGAGTAAGGTTAGAGCCTGTGTAAGTGTGTGTGAGGCTGTGATGGTACTCCATGTTACTGATGGTCTCTCAGTCTTGTGTAATCACTGTGTGTGATGAGGTTAGTAATTCCTGAGTAAGGTCAGAGCCTGTGTAAGTGTGAGTGAGGCTGTGATGGTACTCCATGTTACTAATGGTCCCTCAGTCTTGTGTAATCACTGCGTGTGATGAGGATACTAATTTCTGAGTAAGGTCAGACCCTGTGTAAGTGTGTGTGAGGCTGTGATGGTACTCCATGTTACTGATGGTGTCTCAGTCTTGTGTAGTCACTGTGTGTGATGAGGTTAGTAATTCCTGAGTAAGGTCAGAGCCTGTGTAAGTGTGTGTGAGGATGCGATGGTACCCCATGTTACTGATGGTATCTCAGTCTTGTGTAATCACTGTGTGTGATGTGGTTAGTAATTCCTGAGTAAGGTCAGAGCCTGTGTAAGTGTGTGTGAGGCTGTGATGGTACTCCATGTTACTGATGGTTTCTCAGTCTTGTATAATCACTGCGTGTGATGAGGTTAGTCATTCCTGAGTAAGGTCAGAGCCTGTGTAAGTGTGTGTGAGGATGTGATGGTACTCCATGTTACTGATGATGTCTCAGTCTTGTGTAATCTCTGCGTGTGATGAGGTTAGTAATTCCTGAGTAAGGTCAGACCCTGTGTAAGTGTGTGTGAGGCTGTGATGGCACTCCATGTTACTGATGGTGTCTCAGTCTTCTGTAGTCACTGTGTGTGATGAGGTTAGTAATTCCTGAGTAAGGTCAGAGCCTGTGTAAGTGTGTGTGAGGATGCGATGGTACTCCATGTTACTGATGTTATCTCAGTCTTGTGTAATCACTGCGTGTGATGAGGTTAGTGATTCCTGAATAAGGTCAGACCCTGTGTAAGTAAGTATGAGGCTGTGATGGTACTCCATAGTACTGATGTTATCTCAGTCTTGTGTAGTCACTGCGTGTGATGAGGTTAGTGATTCCTGAGTAAGGTCAGAGCCTGTGTAAGTGTGAGTGAGGCTGTGATGGTACTCCATGTTACTAATGGTCCCTCAGTCTTTTGTAATCACTGCGTGTGATGAGGTTACTAATTTCTGAGTAAGGTCAGACCCTGTGTAAGTGTGTGTGAGGCTGTGATGGTACTCCATGTTACTGATGGTGTCTCAGTCTTGTGTAGTCACTGTGTGTGATGAGGTTAGTAATTCCTGAGTAAGGTCAGAGCCTGTGTAAGTGTGTGTGAGGATGCGATGGTACCCCATGTTACTGATGGTATCTCAGTCTTGTGTAATCACTGTGTGTGATGTGGTTAGTAATTCCTGAGTAAGGTCAGAGCCTGTGTAAGTGTGTGTGAGGCTGTGATGGTACTCCATGTTACTGATGGTTTCTCAGTCTTGTATAATCACTGCGTGTGATGAGGTTAGTCATTCCTGAGTAAGGTCAGAGCCTGTGTAAGTGTGTGTGAGGATGTGATGGTACTCCATGTTACTGATGATGTCTCAGTCTTGTGTAATCACTGCGTGTGATGAGGTTAGTAATTCCTGAGTAAGGTCAGACCCTGTGTAAGTGTGTGTGAGGCTGTGATGGCACTCCATGTTACTGATGGTGTCTCAGTCTTATGTAGTCACTGTGTGTGATGAGGTTAGTAATTCCTGAGTAAGGTCAGAGCCTGTGTAAGTGTGTGTGAGGATGCGATGGTACTCCATGTTACAGATGATATCTCAGTCTTGTGTAATCACTGTGTGTGATGAGGTTAGTAATTCCTGAGTAAGGTCAGAGCCTATGTAAGTGTGTGTGAGGCTGTGATGGTACTCCATGTTACTGATGGTTTCTCAGTCTTTTGTACTCACTGTGTGTAATGAGGTTAGTAATTCCTGAGTAAGGTCAGAGCCTGTGTAAGTGTGTGTGAGGCTGTGATGGTACTCCATGTTACTGATGGTCTCTCAGTCTTGTGTAATCACTGTGTGTGATGAGGTTAGTAATTCCTGAGTAAGGTCAGAGCCTGTGTAAGTGTGTGTGAGGCTGTGATGGTACTCCATGTTACTGAAGTTATCTCAGTCTTGTGTAATCACTGCGTGTGATGAGGTTAGTGATTCCTGAGTAAGGGCAGAGCCTGTGTAAGTGTGTGTGAGGCTGTGATGGTACTCCATGTTACTGATGGTGTCTCAGTCTTGTGTAGTCACTGTGTGTGATGAGGATAGTAATTACTGAGTAAGGTCAGAGCCTGTGTAATTGTGTGTGAGGCTGTGATGGTACTCCATGTTACTGATGGTCTCTCAGTCTTGTGTAATCACTGTGTGTGATGAGGTTAGTAATTCCTGAGTAAGGTCAGAGCCTGTGTAATTGTGTGTGAGGCTGTGATGGTACTCCATGTTACTGATGGTCTCTCAGTCTTGTGTAATCACTGCGTGTGATGAGGTTAGTAATTCCTGAGTAAGGTCAGAGCCTGTGTAAGTGTGTGTGAGGATGTGATGGTGCTCCATGTTACGGATGGTGTCTCAGTCTTGTGTAGTCACTGCATGTGATGATGTTAGTAATTCCTGAGTAAGGTCAGAGCCTGTGTAAGTGTGTGTGAGGCTGTTATGGTACTCCATGTTACTGATGGTTTCTCAGTCTTGTGTACTCACTGCGAGTAATGAGGCTAGTATTTCCTGAGTAAGGTCAGAGCCTGTATAAGTGTGTGTGAGGATGTGATGGTACTCCATGTTACTGATGGTCTCTCAGTGTTGTGTAGTCACTGTGTGTGATGAGGTTAGTAATTCCTGAGTAAGGTCAGAGCCTGTGTAAATGTGTGTGAGGCTGTGATGGTACTCCATGTTACTGATGGTCTCTCAGTTTGGTGTAATCACTGCGTGTGATGAGGTTAGTAATTCCTGAGTAAGGGCAGACCCTGTGTAAGTGTGTGAGGCTGTGATGGTACTCCATGTTACTGATGGTGTCAGTCTTGTGTAGTCACTGTGTGTGATGAGGTTCGTAATTCCTTGGGAAGGTCAGAGCCTGTGTAAGTGTGTGTGAGGATGCGATGGTATTCCAAGTTACTGATGGTATCTCAGTTTTGTGTAGTCACTGTGTGTGATGAGGTTAGTAATTCATGAGTAAGATCAGAGCCTGTGTAAGTGTGTTTGAGGCTGTGATGGTACTCCATGTTACTGATGGTATCTCAGTCCTGTGTGTGATGAGGTTAGTAATTCCTGAGTAAGGTCAGAGCCTGTGTAAGTGTGTGTGAGGCTGTGATGGTACTCCATGTTACTGATGGTGTCTCAGTCTTGTGTAGTCCCAGCTTGTGATGAGGTTAGTAATTCAAGAGTAAGGTCAGAGCCTGTGTAAGTGTGTGTGAGGCAGTAATGGTACTCTATGTTACTGATGGTTTCTCAGTCTTGTGTACTCACTGTGTGTAATGAGGTTAGCAATTCCTGAGTAAGGTCAGAGCCTGTGTAAGTGTGTGTGAGGCTGTGATGGTACTCCATGTTACTGATGGTGTCTCAGTCTTGTGTAGTCACTGTGTGTGATGAGGTTAGTAATTCCTGAGTAAGGTCAGAGCCTGTGCAAGTGCGTGTGAGGCTGTGATGGTAATCCATGTTACCGATGGTTTCTCAGTCTTGTGTACTCACTGTGTGTGATGAGGTTAGTAATTCCTGAGTAAGGTCAGAGCCTGTGTAAGTGTGTGTGAGGCTGTGATGGTACTCCATGTTACTGATGTTATCTCAGTCTTGTGTAGTCAATGTGTGTGATGAGGTTAGTAATTACTGAGTAAGGTCAGAGCCTGTGTAAGTGTGTGTGAGGCTGTGATGGTACTCCATGTTACTGATGGTATCTCAGTCCTGTGTGTGATGAGGTTAGTAATTCCTGAGTAAGGTCAGAGCCTGTGTAAGTGTGTGTGAGGCTGTGATGGTACTCCATGTTACTGATGGTGTCTCAGTCTTGTGTAGTCCCAGCTTGTGATGAGGTTAGTAATTCAAGAGTAAGGTCAGAGCCTGTGTAAGTGTGTGTGAGGCAGTAATGGTACTCCATGTTACTGATGGTATCTCAGTCCTGTGTGTGATGAGGTTAGTAATTCCTGAGTAAGGTCAGAGCCTGTGTAAGTGTGTGTGAGGCTGTGATGGTACTCCATGTTACTGATGGTGTCTCAGTCTTGTGTAGTCCCAGCTTGTGATGAGGTTAGTAATTCAAGAGTAAGGGCAGACCCTGTGTAAGTGTGTGAGGCTGTGATGGTACTCCATGTTACCGATGGTTTCTCAGTCTTGTGTACTCACTGTGTGTGATGAGGTTAGTAATTCCTGAGTAAGGTCAGAGCCTGTGTAAGTGTGTGTGAGGCTGTGATGGTACTCCATGTTACTGATGTTATCTCAGTCTTGTGTAGTCAATGTGTGTGATGAGGTTAGTAATTACTGAGTAAGGTCAGAGCCTGTGTAAGTGTGTGTGAGGCTGTGATGGTACTCCATGTTACTGATGGTATCTCAGTCCTGTGTGTGATGAGGTTAGTAATTCCTGAGTAAGGTCAGAGCCTGTGTAAGTGTGTGTGAGGCTGTGATGGTACTCCATGTTACTGATGGTGTCTCAGTCTTGTGTAGTCCCAGCTTGTGATGAGGTTAGTAATTCAAGAGTAAGGTCAGAGCCTGTGTAAGTGTGTGTGAGGCAGTAATGGTGCTCTATGTTACTGATGGTTTCTCAGTCTTGTGTACTCACTGTGTGTAATGAGGTTAGCAATTCCTGAGTAAGGTCAGAGCCTGTGTAAGTGTGTGTGAGGCTGTGATGGTACTCCATGTTACTGATGGTGTCTCAGTCTTGTGTAATCACTGCATGTGATGAGGTTAGTAATTTCTGAGTAAGGTCAGATCCTGTGTAAGTGTGTGTGAGGCTGTGATGGTACTCCATGTTACTGATGGTGTCTCTGTCTTGTGTAGTCACTGTGTGTGATGAGGTTAGTAATTACTGAGTAAGGTCAGAGCCTGTGTAACTGTGTGTGAGGATGCGATGGTACTCCATGTTACTGATGGTATCTCAGTCCTGTGTAGTCACTGTGTGTGATGAGGTTAGTAATTCCTGAGTAAGGTCAGAGCCTGTGCAAGTGCGTGTGAGGCTGTGATGGTACTCCATGTTACCGATGGTTTCTCAGTCTTGTGTACTCACTGTGTGTGATGAGGTTAGTAATTCCTGAGTAAGATCAGAGCCTGTGTAAGTGTGTGTGAGGATGTGATGGTACTCCATGTTACTGATGGTGTCTCAGTCTTGTGTAGTCACTGCGTGTGATGAGGTTAGTAATTCCTGAGTAAGGTCAGAGCCTGTGTAAGTGTGTGTGAGGCTGTGATGGTACTCCATGTTACTGATGTTATCTCAGTCTTGTGTAGTCACTGTGTGTGATGAGGTTAGTAATTACTGAGTAAGGTCAGAGCCTGTGTAAGTGTGTGTGAGGATGCGATGGTACTCCATGTTACTGATGGTATCTCAGTCCTGTGTAGTCACTGTGTGTGATGAGGTTAGTAATTCCTGAGTAAGATCAGAGCCTGTGTAAGTGCGTGTGAGGCGGTGATGGTACTCCATGTTACCGATGGTTTCTCAGTCTTGTATAATCACTGCGTGTGATGAGGTTAGTCATTCCTGAGTAAGGTCAGAGCCTGTGTAAGTGTGTGTGAGGATGTGATGGTACTCCATGTTACTGATGTTATCTCAGTCTTGTGTAGTCACTGTGTGTGATGAGGTTAGTAATTACTGAGTAAGGTCAGAGCCTGTGTAAGTGTGTGTGAGGATGCGATGGTACTCCATGTTACTGATGGTATCTCAGTCCTGTGTAGTCACTGTGTGTGATGAGGTTAGTAATTCCTGAGTAAGATCAGAGCCTGTGTAAGTGCGTGTGAGGCGGTGATGGTACTCCATGTTACCGATGGTTTCTCAGTCCTGTGAAATCACTGTGTGTGATGAGGTTAGTAATTCCTGAGTAAGGTCAGAGCATGTGTAAGTGTGTGTGAGGCTGTGATGGTACTCCATGTTACTAATGGTCTCTCAGTCTTGTGTAATCACTGTGTGTGATGAGGTTAGTAATTCCTGAGTAAGGTCAGACCCTGTGTAAGTAAGTATGAGGCTGTGATGGTACTCCATAGTACTGATGTTATCTCAGTCTTGTGTAGTCACTGCGTATGATGAGGTTAGTGATTCCTGAGTAAGGTTAGAGCCTGTGTAAGTGTGTGTGAGGCTGTGATGGTACTCCATGTTACTGATGGTCTCTCAGTCTTGTGTAATCACTGTGTGTGATGAGGTTAGTAATTCCTGAGTAAGGTCAGAGCCTGTGTAAGTGTGAGTGAGGCTGTGATGGTACTCCATGTTACTAATGGTCCCTCAGTCTTGTGTAATCACTGCGTGTGATGAGGATACTAATTTCTGAGTAAGGTCAGACCCTGTGTAAGTGTGTGTGAGGCTGTGATGGTACTCCATGTTACTGATGGTGTCTCAGTCTTGTGTAGTCACTGTGTGTGATGAGGTTAGTAATTCCTGAGTAAGGTCAGAGCCTGTGTAAGTGTGTGTGAGGATGCGATGGTACCCCATGTTACTGATGGTATCTCAGTCTTGTGTAATCACTGTGTGTGATGTGGTTAGTAATTCCTGAGTAAGGTCAGAGCCTGTGTAAGTGTGTGTGAGGCTGTGATGGTACTCCATGTTACTGATGGTTTCTCAGTCTTGTATAATCACTGCGTGTGATGAGGTTAGTCATTCCTGAGTAAGGTCAGAGCCTGTGTAAGTGTGTGTGAGGATGTGATGGTACTCCATGTTACTGATGATGTCTCAGTCTTGTGTAATCTCTGCGTGTGATGAGGTTAGTAATTCCTGAGTAAGGTCAGACCCTGTGTAAGTGTGTGTGAGGCTGTGATGGCACTCCATGTTACTGATGGTGTCTCAGTCTTCTGTAGTCACTGTGTGTGATGAGGTTAGTAATTCCTGAGTAAGGTCAGAGCCTGTGTAAGTGTGTGTGAGGATGCGATGGTACTCCATGTTACAGATGATATCTCAGTCTTGTGTAATCACTGTGTGTGATGAGGTTAGTAATTCCTGAGTAAGGTCAGAGCCTATGTAAGTGTGTGTGAGGCTGTGATGGTACTCCATGTTACTGATGGTTTCTCAGTCTTTTGTACTCACTGTGTGTAATGAGGTTAGTAATTCCTGAGTAAGGTCAGAGCCTGTGTAAGTGTGTGTGAGGCTGTGATGGTACTCCATGTTACTGATGGTCTCTCAGTCTTGTGTAATCACTGTGTGTGATGAGGTTAGTAATTCCTGAGTAAGGTCAGAGCCTGTGTAAGTGTGTGTGAGGCTGTGATGGTACTCCATGTTACTGATGTTATCTCAGTCTTGTGTAATCACTGCGTGTGATGAGGTTAGTGATTCCTGAATAAGGTCAGACCCTGTGTAAGTAAGTATGAGGCTGTGATGGTACTCCATAGTACTGATGTTATCTCAGTCTTGTGTAGTCACTGCGTGTGATGAGGTTAGTGATTCCTGAGTAAGGTCAGAGCCTGTGTAAGTGTGAGTGAGGCTGTGATGGTACTCCATGTTACTAATGGTCCCTCAGTCTTTTGTAATCACTGCGTGTGATGAGGTTACTAATTTCTGAGTAAGGTCAGACCCTGTGTAAGTGTGTGTGAGGCTGTGATGGTACTCCATGTTACTGATGGTCTCTCAGTCTTGTGTAATCACTGTGTGTGATGAGGTTAGTAATTCCTGAGTAAGGTCAGAGCCTGTGTAATTGTGTGTGAGGCTGTGATGGTACTCCATGTTACTGATGGTCTCTCAGTCTTGTGTAATCACTGCGTGTGATGAGGTTAGTAATTCCTGAGTAAGGTCAGAGCCTGTGTAAGTGTGTGTGAGGATGTGATGGTGCTCCATGTTACGGATGGTGTCTCAGTCTTGTGTAGTCACTGCATGTGATGAGGTTAGTAATTCCTGAGTAAGGTCAGAGCCTGTGTAAGTGTGTGTGAGGCTGTTATGGTACTCCATGTTACTGATGGTTTCTCAGTCTTGTGTACTCACTGCGAGTAATGAGGCTAGTATTTCCTGAGTAAGGTCAGAGCCTGTATAAGTGTGTGTGAGGATGTGATGGTACTCCATGTTACTGATGGTCTCTCAGTCTTGTGTAGTCACTGTGTGTGATGAGGTTAGTAATTCCTGAGTAAGGTCAGAGCCTGTGTAAATGTGTGTGAGGCTGTGATGGTACTCCATGTTACTGATGGTCTCTCAGTTTGGTGTAATCACTGCGTGTGATGAGGTTAGTAATTCCTGAGTAAGGGCAGACCCTGTGTAAGTGTGTGAGGCTGTGATGGTACTCCATGTTACTGATGGTGTCTCAGTCTTGTGTAGTCACTGTGTGTGATAAGGTTAGTAATTCCTGAGTAAGGTCAAACCCAGTGTAAGTGTGTGTGAGGCTGTGATGGTACTCCATGTTATTGATGGTGTCTCAGTCTTGTGTAGTCACTGTGTGCGATGAGTTTAGTAATTCCTGAGTAAGGTCAGAGCCTGTGTAAGTGTGTGTGAGGCTGTGATGGTACTCCATGTTACTGATGGAGTCTCAGTCTTGTGTAGTCACTGTGTGTGATGAGGTTAGTAATTCCTGAGTAATGTCAGAGCCTGTGTAAGTGTGTGTGAGGATGCGATGGTACTCCATGTTACTGATGTTATCTCAGTCTTGTGTAGTCACTGCGTGTGATGAGGTTAGTGATTCCTGAGTAAGGTCAGAGCCTGTGTAAGTGTGTGTGAGGCTGTGATGGTACTCCATGTTACTGATGGTCTCTCAGCCTTGTGTAATCACTGTGTGTGATGAGGTTAGTAATTTCTGAGTAAGGTCAGAGCCTGTGTAAGTGTGTGTGAGGCTGTGATGGTACTCCATGTTCCTAATGGTCTCTCAGTCTTGTGTAATCACTGCGTGTGATGAGGTTAGTAATTCCTGAGTAAGGTCAGACCCTTTGTAAGTGTGTGTGAGGCTGTGATGGTACTCCATGTTACTGATGGTGTCTCAGTCTTGTGTAGTCACTGTGTGTGATGAGGTTCGTAATTCCTTGGGAAGGTCAGAGCCTGTGTAAGTGTGTGTGAGGATGCGATGGTATTCCAAGTTACTGATGGTATCTCAGTCTTGTGTAGTCACTGTGTGTGATGAGGTTAGTAATTCATGAGTAAGATCAGAGCCTGTGTAAGTGTGTGTGAGGCTGTGATGGTACTCCATGTTACTGATGTTATCTCAGTCTTGTGTAGTCACTGTGTGTGATGAGGTTAGTAATTACTGAGTAAGGTCAGAGCCTGTGTAAGTGTGTGTGAGGATGCGATGGTACTCCATGTTACTGATGGTATCTCAGTCCTGTGTAGTCACTGTGTGTGATGAGGTTAGTAATTCCTGAGTAAGATCAGAGCCTGTGTAAGTGCGTGTGAGGCGGTGATGGTACTCCATGTTACCGATGGTTTCTCAGTCTTGTATAATCACTGCGTGTGATGAGGTTAGTCATTCCTGAGTAAGGTCAGAGCCTGTGTAAGTGTGTGTGAGGATGTGATGGTACTCCATGTTACTGATGTTATCTCAGTCTTGTGTAGTCACTGTGTGTGATGAGGTTAGTAATTACTGAGTAAGGTCAGAGCCTGTGTAAGTGTGTGTGAGGATGCGATGGTACTCCATGTTACTGATGGTATCTCAGTCCTGTGTAGTCACTGTGTGTGATGAGGTTAGTAATTCCTGAGTAAGATCAGAGCCTGTGTAAGTGCGTGTGAGGCGGTGATGGTACTCCATGTTACCGATGGTTTCTCAGTCCTGTGAAATCACTGTGTGTGATGAGGTTAGTAATTCCTGAGTAAGGTCAGAGCATGTGTAAGTGTGTGTGAGGCTGTGATGGTACTCCATGTTACTAATGGTCTCTCAGTCTTGTGTAATCACTGTGTGTGATGAGGTTAGTAATTCCTGAGTAAGGTCAGACCCTGTGTAAGTAAGTATGAGGCTGTGATGGTACTCCATAGTACTGATGTTATCTCAGTCTTGTGTAGTCACTGCGTATGATGAGGTTAGTGATTCCTGAGTAAGGTTAGAGCCTGTGTAAGTGTGTGTGAGGCTGTGATGGTACTCCATGTTACTGATGGTCTCTCAGTCTTGTGTAATCACTGTGTGTGATGAGGTTAGTAATTCCTGAGTAAGGTCAGAGCCTGTGTAAGTGTGAGTGAGGCTGTGATGGTACTCCATGTTACTAATGGTCCCTCAGTCTTGTGTAATCACTGCGTGTGATGAGGATACTAATTTCTGAGTAAGGTCAGACCCTGTGTAAGTGTGTGTGAGGCTGTGATGGTACTCCATGTTACTGATGGTGTCTCAGTCTTGTGTAGTCACTGTGTGTGATGAGGTTAGTAATTCCTGAGTAAGGTCAGAGCCTGTGTAAGTGTGTGTGAGGATGCGATGGTACCCCATGTTACTGATGGTATCTCAGTCTTGTGTAATCACTGTGTGTGATGTGGTTAGTAATTCCTGAGTAAGGTCAGAGCCTGTGTAAGTGTGTGTGAGGCTGTGATGGTACTCCATGTTACTGATGGTTTCTCAGTCTTGTATAATCACTGCGTGTGATGAGGTTAGTCATTCCTGAGTAAGGTCAGAGCCTGTGTAAGTGTGTGTGAGGATGTGATGGTACTCCATGTTACTGATGATGTCTCAGTCTTGTGTAATCTCTGCGTGTGATGAGGTTAGTAATTCCTGAGTAAGGTCAGACCCTGTGTAAGTGTGTGTGAGGCTGTGATGGCACTCCATGTTACTGATGGTGTCTCAGTCTTCTGTAGTCACTGTGTGTGATGAGGTTAGTAATTCCTGAGTAAGGTCAGAGCCTGTGTAAGTGTGTGTGAGGATGCGATGGTACTCCATGTTACAGATGATATCTCAGTCTTGTGTAATCACTGTGTGTGATGAGGTTAGTAATTCCTGAGTAAGGTCAGAGCCTATGTAAGTGTGTGTGAGGCTGTGATGGTACTCCATGTTACTGATGGTTTCTCAGTCTTTTGTACTCACTGTGTGTAATGAGGTTAGTAATTCCTGAGTAAGGTCAGAGCCTGTGTAAGTGTGTGTGAGGCTGTGATGGTACTCCATGTTACTGATGGTCTCTCAGTCTTGTGTAATCACTGTGTGTGATGAGGTTAGTAATTCCTGAGTAAGGTCAGAGCCTGTGTAAGTGTGTGTGAGGCTGTGATGGTACTCCATGTTACTGATGTTATCTCAGTCTTGTGTAATCACTGCGTGTGATGAGGTTAGTGATTCCTGAATAAGGTCAGACCCTGTGTAAGTAAGTATGAGGCTGTGATGGTACTCCATAGTACTGATGTTATCTCAGTCTTGTGTAGTCACTGCGTGTGATGAGGTTAGTGATTCCTGAGTAAGGTCAGAGCCTGTGTAAGTGTGAGTGAGGCTGTGATGGTACTCCATGTTACTAATGGTCCCTCAGTCTTTTGTAATCACTGCGTGTGATGAGGTTACTAATTTCTGAGTAAGGTCAGACCCTGTGTAAGTGTGTGTGAGGCTGTGATGGTACTCCATGTTACTGATGGTCTCTCAGTCTTGTGTAATCACTGTGTGTGATGAGGTTAGTAATTCCTGAGTAAGGTCAGAGCCTGTGTAATTGTGTGTGAGGCTGTGATGGTACTCCATGTTACTGATGGTCTCTCAGTCTTGTGTAATCACTGCGTGTGATGAGGTTAGTAATTCCTGAGTAAGGTCAGAGCCTGTGTAAGTGTGTGTGAGGATGTGATGGTGCTCCATGTTACGGATGGTGTCTCAGTCTTGTGTAGTCACTGCATGTGATGAGGTTAGTAATTCCTGAGTAAGGTCAGAGCCTGTGTAAGTGTGTGTGAGGCTGTTATGGTACTCCATGTTACTGATGGTTTCTCAGTCTTGTGTACTCACTGCGAGTAATGAGGCTAGTATTTCCTGAGTAAGGTCAGAGCCTGTATAAGTGTGTGTGAGGATGTGATGGTACTCCATGTTACTGATGGTCTCTCAGTCTTGTGTAGTCACTGTGTGTGATGAGGTTAGTAATTCCTGAGTAAGGTCAGAGCCTGTGTAAATGTGTGTGAGGCTGTGATGGTACTCCATGTTACTGATGGTCTCTCAGTTTGGTGTAATCACTGCGTGTGATGAGGTTAGTAATTCCTGAGTAAGGGCAGACCCTGTGTAAGTGTGTGAGGCTGTGATGGTACTCCATGTTACTGATGGTGTCTCAGTCTTGTGTAGTCACTGTGTGTGATAAGGTTAGTAATTCCTGAGTAAGGTCAAACCCAGTGTAAGTGTGTGTGAGGCTGTGATGGTACTCCATGTTATTGATGGTGTCTCAGTCTTGTGTAGTCACTGTGTGCGATGAGTTTAGTAATTCCTGAGTAAGGTCAGAGCCTGTGTAAGTGTGTGTGAGGCTGTGATGGTACTCCATGTTACTGATGGAGTCTCAGTCTTGTGTAGTCACTGTGTGTGATGAGGTTAGTAATTCCTGAGTAATGTCAGAGCCTGTGTAAGTGTGTGTGAGGATGCGATGGTACTCCATGTTACTGATGTTATCTCAGTCTTGTGTAGTCACTGCGTGTGATGAGGTTAGTGATTCCTGAGTAAGGTCAGAGCCTGTGTAAGTGTGTGTGAGGCTGTGATGGTACTCCATGTTACTGATGGTCTCTCAGCCTTGTGTAATCACTGTGTGTGATGAGGTTAGTAATTTCTGAGTAAGGTCAGAGCCTGTGTAAGTGTGTGTGAGGCTGTGATGGTACTCCATGTTCCTAATGGTCTCTCAGTCTTGTGTAATCACTGCGTGTGATGAGGTTAGTAATTCCTGAGTAAGGTCAGACCCTTTGTAAGTGTGTGTGAGGCTGTGATGGTACTCCATGTTACTGATGGTGTCTCAGTCTTGTGTAGTCACTGTGTGTGATGAGGTTCGTAATTCCTTGGGAAGGTCAGAGCCTGTGTAAGTGTGTGTGAGGATGCGATGGTATTCCAAGTTACTGATGGTATCTCAGTCTTGTGTAGTCACTGTGTGTGATGAGGTTAGTAATTCATGAGTAAGATCAGAGCCTGTGTAAGTGTGTGTGAGGCTGTGATGGTACTCCATGTTACTGATGGTATCTCAGTCCTGTGTGTGATGAGGTTAGTAATTCCTGAGTAAGGTCAGAGCCTGTGTAAGTGTGTGTGAGGCTGTGATGGTACTCCATGTTACTGATGGTGTCTCAGTCTTGTGTAGTCCCAGCTTGTGATGAGGTTAGTAATTCAAGAGTAAGGTCAGAGCCTGTGTAAGTGTGTGTGAGGCAGTAATGGTACTCTATGTTACTGATGGTTTCTCAGTCTTGTGTACTCACTGTGTGTAATGAGGTTAGCAATTCCTGAGTAAGGTCAGAGCCTGTGTAAGTGTGTGTGAGGCTGTGATGGTACTCCATGTTACTGATGGTGTCTCAGTCTTGTGTAATCACTGCATGTGATGAGGTTAGTAATTTCTGAGTAAGGTCAGATCCTGTGTAAGTGTGTGTGAGGCTGTGATGGTACTCCATGTTACTGATGGTGTCTCTGTCTTGTGTAGTCACTGTGTGTGATGAGGTTAGTAATTACTGAGTAAGGTCAGAGCCTGTGTAAGTGTGTGTGAGGATGCGATGGTACTCCATGTTACTGATGGTATCTCAGTCCTGTGTAGTCACTGTGTGTGATGAGGTTAGTAATTCCTGAGTAAGGTCAGAGCCTGTGCAAGTGCGTGTGAGGCTGTGATGGTACTCCATGTTACCGATGGTTTCTCAGTCTTGTGTACTCACTGTGTGTGATGAGGTTAGTAATTCCTGAGTAAGGTCAGAGCCTGTGTAAGTGTGTGTGAGGATGTGATGGTACTCCATGTTACTGATGGTGTCTCAGTCTTGTGTAGTCACTGCGTGTGATGAGGTTAGTAATTCCTGAGTAAGGTCAGAGCCTGTGTAAGTGTGTGTGAGGCTGTGATGGTACTCCATGTTACTGATGTTATCTCAGTCTTGTGTAGTCACTGTGTGTGATGAGGTTAGTAATTACTGAGTAAGGCCAGAGCCTGTGTAAGTGTGTGTGAGGATGCGATGGTACTCCATGTTACTGATGGTATCTCAGTCCTGTGTAGTCACTGTGTGTGATGAGGTTAGTAATTCCTGAGTAAGATCAGAGCCTGTGTAAGAGCGTGTGAGGCGGTGATGGTACTCCATGTTACCGATGGTTTCTCAGTCCTGTGAAATCACTGTGTGTGATGAGGTTAGTAATTCCTGAGTAAGGTCAGAGCATGTGTAAGTGTGTGTGAGGCTGTGATGGTACTCCATGTTACTAATGGTCTCTCAGTCTTGTGTAATCACTGTGTGTGATGAGGTTAGTAATTCCTGAGTAAGGTCAGACCCTGTGTAAGTAAGTATGAGGCTGTGATGGTACTCCATAGTACTGATGTTATCTCAGTCTTGTGTAGTCACTGCGTATGATGAGGTTAGTGATTCCTGAGTAAGGTCAGAGCCTGTGTAAGTGTGTGTGAGGCTGTGATGGTACTCCATGTTACTGATGGTCTCTCAGTCTTGTGTAATCACTGTGTGTGATGAGGTTAGTAATTCCTGAGTAAGGTCAGAGCCTGTGTAAGTGTGAGTGAGGCTGTGATGGTACTCCATGTTACTAATGGTCCCTCAGTCTTGTGTAATCACTGCGTGTGATGAGGTTACTAATTTCTGAGTAAGGTCAGACCCTGTGTAAGTGTGTGTGAGGCTGTGATGGTACTCCATGTTACTGATGGTGTCTCAGTCTTGTGTAGTCACTTTGTGTGATGAGGTTAGTAATTCCTGAGTAAGGTCAGAGCCTGTGTAAGTGTGTGTGAGGATGCGATGGTACCCCATGTTACTGATGGTATCTCAGTCTTGTGTAATCACTGTGTGTGATGTGGTTAGTAATTCCTGAGTAAGGTCAGAGCCTTTGTAAGTGTGTGTGAGGCTGTGATGGTACTCTATGTTACTGATGGTTTCTCAGTCTTGTATAATCACTGCGTGTGATGAGGTTAGTCATTCCTGAGTAAGGTCAGAGCCTGTGTAAGTGTGTGTGAGGATGTGATGGTACTCCATGTTACTGATGATGTCTCAGTCTTGTGTAATCACTGCGTGTGATGAGGTTAGTAATTCCTGAGTAAGGTCAGACCCTGTGTAAGTGTGTGTGAGACTGTGATGGCACTCCATGTTACTGATGGTGTCTCAGTCTTCTGTAGTCACTGTGTGTGATGAGGTTAGTAATTCCTGAGTAAGGTCAGAGCCTGTGTAAGTGTGTGTGAGGATGCGATGGTACTCCATGTTACAGATGATATCTCAGTCTTGTGTAATCACTGTGTGTGATGAGGTTAGTAATTCCTGAGTAAGGTCAGAGCCTATGTAAGTGTGTGTGAGGCTGTGATGGTACTCCATGTTACTGATGGTTTCTCAGTCTTTTGTACTCACTGTGTGTAATGAGGTTAGTAATTCCTGAGTAAGGTCAGAGCCTGTGTAAGTGTGTGTGAGGCTGTGATGGTACTCCATGTTACTGATGGTCTCTCAGTCTTGTGTAATCACTGTGTGTGATGAGGTTAGTAATTTCCTGAGTAAGGTCAGAGCCTGTGTAAGTGTGTGTGAGGCTGTGATGGTAGTCCATGTTACTGATGTTATCTCAGTCTTGTGTAATCACTGCGTGTGATGAGGTTAGTGATTCCTGAGTAAGGGCAGAGCCTGTGTAAGTGTGTGTGAGGCTGTGATGGTACTCCATGTTACTGATGGTGTCTCAGTTTTGTGTAGTCACTGTGTGTGATGAGGATAGTAATTACTGAGTAAGGTCAGAGCCTGTGTAAGTGTGTGTGAGGCTGTGATGGTACTCCATGTTACTGATGGTCTCTCAGTCTTGTGTAATTACTGTGTGTGATGAGGTTAGTAATTCCTGAGTAAGGTCAGAGCCTGTGTAATTGTGTGTGAGGCTGTGATGGTACTCCATGTTACTGATGGTCTCTCAGTCTTGTGTAATCACTGCGTGTGATGAGGTTAGTAATTCCTGAGTAAGGGCAGAGCCTGTGTAAGTGTGTGTGAGGCTGTGATTGTGCTCCATGTTACTGATGGTGTCTCAGTCTTGTGTAGTCACTGTGTGTGATGAGGAGAGTAATTACTGAGAAAGGTCAGAGCCTGTGTATGTGTGTGTGAGGATGCGATGGTACTCCATGTTACTGATGATATCTCAGTCTTGTGTAATCACTGTGTGTGATAAGGTTAGTAATTCCTGAGTAAGGTCAGAGCCTGTGTAAGTGTGTGTGAGGATGTGATGGTGCTCCATGTTACGGATGGTGTCTCAGTCTTGTGTAGTCACTGCATGTGATGAGGTTAGTAATTCCTGAGTAAGGTCAGAGCCTGTGTAAGTGTGTGTGAGGCTGTTATGGTACTCCATGTTACTGATGGTTTCTCAGTCTTGTGTACTCACTGCGAGTAATGAGGCTAGTAATTCCTGAGTAAGGTCAGAGCCTGTATAAGTGTGTGTGAGGATGTGATGGTACTCCATGTTACTGATGGTCTCTCAGTCTTGTGTAGTCACTGTGTGTGATGAGGTTAGTAATTCCTGAGTAAGGTCAGAGCCTGTGTAAATGTGTGTGAGGCTGTGATGGTACTCCATGTTACTGATGGTCTCTCAGTCTGGTGTAATCACTGCGTGTGATGAGGTTAGTAATTCCTGAGTAAGGGCAGACCCTGTGTAAGTGTGTGAGGCTGTGATGGTACTCCATGTTACTGATGGTGTCTCAGTCTTGTGTAGTCACTGTGTGTGATAAGGTTAGTAATTCCTGAGTAAGGTCAAACCCAGTGTAAGTGTGTGTGAGGCTGTGATGGTACTCCATGTTATTGATGGTGTCTCAGTCTTGTGTAGTCACTGTGTGCGATGAGGTTAGTAATTCCTGAGTAAGGTCAGAGCCTGTGTAAGTGTGTGTGAGGCTGTGATGGTACTCCATGTTACTGATGGAGTCTCAGTCTTGTGTAGTCACTGTGTGTGATGAGGTTAGTAATTCCTGAGTAATGTCAGAGCCTGTGGAAGTGTGTGTGAGGATGCGATGGTACTCCATGTTACTGATGGTCTCTCAGTCTTGTGTAATCACTGCATGTGATGAGGTTAGTAATTCCTGAGTAAGATCAGAGCCTGTGTAAGTGTGTGTGAGGCTGTGATGGTCCTCCATGTTACTGATGGTATCTCAGTCCTGTGTGTGATGAGGTTAGTAATTCCTGAGTAAGGTCAGAGCCTGTGTAAGTGTGTGTGAGGCTGTGATGGTACTCCATGTTACTGATGGTGTCTCAGTCCTGTGTAGTCACTGTGTGTGATGAGGTTAGTAATTCCTGAGTAAGGTCAGAGCCTGTGCAAGTGCGTCTGAGGCTGTGATGGTACTCCATGTTACCGATGGTTTCTCAGTCTTGTGTACTCACTGTGTGTGATGAGGTTAGTAATTCCTGAGTAAGGTCAGAGCGTGTGTAAGTGTGTGTGAGGATGTGATGGTACTCCATGCTACTGATGGTGTCTCAGTCTTGTGTAGTCACTGCGTGTGATGAGGTTAGTAATTCCTGAGTAAGGTCAGAGCCTGTGTAAGTGTGTGTGAGGCTGTGATGGTACTCCATGTTACTGATGTTATCTCAGTCTTGTGTAGTCACTGTGTGTGATGAGGTTAGTAATTACTGAGTATGGTCAGAGCCTGTGTAAGTGTGTGTGAGGATGCGATGGTACTCCATGTTACTGATGGTATCTCAGTCCTGTGTAGTCACTGTGTGTGATGAGGTTAGTAATTCCTGAGTAAGATCAGAGCCTGTGTAAGTGCGTGTGAGGCGGTGATGGTACTCCATGTTACCGATGGTTTCTCGGTCCTGTGAAATCACTGTGTGTGATGAGGCTAGTAATTCCTGAGTAAGGTCAGAGCCTGTGTAAGTGTGTGTGAGGCTGTGATGGTACTCCATGTTACTGATGGTCTCTCAGTCTTGTGTAATCACTGTGTGTGATGAGGTTAGTAATTCCTGAGTAAGGTCAGAGCCTGTGTAAGTGTGAGTGAGGCTGTGATGGTACTCCATGTTACTATTGGTCCCTCAGTCTTGTGTAATCACTGCGTGTGATGAGGTTACTAATTTCTGAGTAAGGTCAGACCCTGTGTAAGTGTGTGTGAGGCTGTGATGGAACTCCATGTTACTGATGGTGTCTCAGTCTTGTGTAGTCACTGTGTGTGATGAGGTTAGTAATTCCTGAGTAAGGTCAGAGCCTGTGTAAGTGTGTGTGAGGATGCGATGGTACCCCATGTTACTGATGGTATCTCAGTCTTGTGTAATCACTGTGTGTGATGTGGTTAGTAATTCCTGAGTAAGGTCAGAGCCTGTGTAAGTGTGTGTGAGGCTGTGATGGTACTCCATGTTACTGATGGTTTCTCAGTCTTGTATAATCACTGCGTGTGATGAGGTTAGTCATTCCTGAGTAAGGTCAGAGCCTGTGTAAGTGTGTGTGAGGATGTGATGGTACTCCATGTTACTGATGATGTCTCAGTCTTGTGTAATCACTGCGTGTGATGAGGTTAGTAATTCCTGAGTAAGGTCAGACCCTGTGTAAGTGTGTGTGAGGCTGTGATGGCACTCCATGTTACTGATGGTGTCTCAGTCTTCTGTAGTCACTGTGTGTGATGAGGTTAGTAATTCCTGAGTAAGGTCTGAGCCTGTGTAAGTGTGTGTGAGGATGCGATGGTACTCCATGTTACAGATGATATCTCAGTCTTGTGTAATCACTGTGCGTGATGAGGTTAGTAATTCCTGAGTAAGATCAGAGCCTGTGTAAGTGTGTGTGAGGCTGTGATGGTACTCCATGTTACTGATGGTATCTCAGTCCTGTGTGTGATGAGGTTAGTAATTCCTGAGTAAGGTCAGAGCCTGTGTAAGTGTGTGTGAGGCTGTGATGGTACTCCATGTTACTGATGGTGTCTCAGTCTTGTGTAGTCCCAGCTTGTGATGAGGTTAGTAATTCAAGAGTAAGGTCAGAGCCTGTGTAAGTGTGTGTGAGGCAGTAATGGTACTCTATGTTACTGATGGTTTCTCAGTCTTGTGTACTCACTGTGTGTAATGAGGTTAGCAATTCCTGAGTAAGGTCAGAGCCTGTGTAAGTGTGTGTGAGGCTGTGATGGTACTCCATGTTACTGATGGTGTCTCAGTCTTGTGTAATCACTGCATGTGATGAGGTTAGTAATTTCTGAGTAAGGTCAGATCCTGTGTAAGTGTGTGTGAGGCTGTGATGGTACTCCATGTTACTGATGGTGTCTCTGTCTTGTGTAGTCACTGTGTGTGATGAGGTTAGTAATTACTGAGTAAGGTCAGAGCCTGTGTAAGTGTGTGTGAGGATGCGATGGTACTCCATGTTACTGATGGTATCTCAGTCCTGTGTAGTCACTGTGTGTGATGAGGTTAGTAATTCCTGAGTAAGGTCAGAGCCTGTGCAAGTGCGTGTGAGGCTGTGATGGTACTCCATGTTACCGATGGTTTCTCAGTCTTGTGTACTCACTGTGTGTGATGAGGTTAGTAATTCCTGAGTAAGGTCAGAGCCTGTGTAAGTGTGTGTGAGGATGTGATGGTACTCCATGTTACTGATGGTGTCTCAGTCTTGTGTAGTCACTGCGTGTGATGAGGTTAGTAATTCCTGAGTAAGGTCAGAGCCTGTGTAAGTGTGTGTGAGGCTGTGATGGTACTCCATGTTACTGATGTTATCTCAGTCTTGTGTAGTCACTGTGTGTGATGAGGTTAGTAATTACTGAGTAAGGCCAGAGCCTGTGTAAGTGTGTGTGAGGATGTGATGGTACTCCATGTTACTGATGGTATCTCAGTCCTGTGTAGTCACTGTGTGTGATGAGGTTAGTAATTCCTGAGTAAGATCAGAGCCTGTGTAAGAGCGTGTGAGGCGGTGATGGTACTCCATGTTACCGATGGTTTCTCAGTCCTGTGAAATCACTGTGTGTGATGAGGTTAGTAATTCCTGAGTAAGGTCAGAGCATGTGTAAGTGTGTGTGAGGCTGTGATGGTACTCCATGTTACTAATGGTCTCTCAGTCTTGTGTAATCACTGTGTGTGATGAGGTTAGTAATTCCTGAGTAAGGTCAGACCCTGTGTAAGTAAGTATGAGGCTGTGATGGTACTCCATAGTACTGATGTTATCTCAGTCTTGTGTAGTCACTGCGTATGATGAGGTTAGTGATTCCTGAGTAAGGTCAGAGCCTGTGTAAGTGTGTGTGAGGCTGTGATGGTACTCCATGTTACTGATGGTCTCTCAGTCTTGTGTAATCACTGTGTGTGATGAGGTTAGTAATTCCTGAGTAAGGTCAGAGCCTGTGTAAGTGTGAGTGAGGCTGTGATGGTACTCCATGTTACTAATGGTCCCTCAGTCTTGTGTAATCACTGCGTGTGATGAGGTTACTAATTTCTGAGTAAGGTCAGACCCTGTGTAAGTGTGTGTGAGGCTGTGATGGTACTCCATGTTACTGATGGTGTCTCAGTCTTGTGTAGTCACTTTGTGTGATGAGGTTAGTAATTCCTGAGTAAGGTCAGAGCCTGTGTAAGTGTGTGTGAGGATGCGATGGTACCCCATGTTACTGATGGTATCTCAGTCTTGTGTAATCACTGTGTGTGATGTGGTTAGTAATTCCTGAGTAAGGTCAGAGCCTTTGTAAGTGTGTGTGAGGCTGTGATGGTACTCTATGTTACTGATGGTTTCTCAGTCTTGTATAATCACTGCGTGTGATGAGGTTAGTCATTCCTGAGTAAGGTCAGAGCCTGTGTAAGTGTGTGTGAGGATGTGATGGTACTCCATGTTACTGATGATGTCTCAGTCTTGTGTAATCACTGCGTGTGATGAGGTTAGTAATTCCTGAGTAAGGTCAGACCCTGTGTATGTGTGTGTGAGGCTGTGATGGCACTCCATGTTACTGATGGTGTCTCAGTCTTCTGTAGTCACTGTGTGTGATGAGGTTAGTAATTCCTGAGTAAGGTCAGAGCCTGTGTAAGTGTGTGTGAGGATGCGATGGTACTCCATGTTACAGATGATATCTCAGTCTTGTGTAATCACTGTGTGTGATGAGGTTAGTAATTCCTGAGTAAGGTCAGAGCCTATGTAAGTGTGTGTGAGGCTGTGATGGTACTCCATGTTACTGATGGTTTCTCAGTCTTTTGTACTCACTGTGTGTAATGAGGTTAGTAATTCCTGAGTAAGGTCAGAGCCTGTGTAAGTGTGTGTGAGGCTGTGATGGTACTCCATGTTACTGATGGTCTCTCAGTCTTGTGTAATCACTGTGTGTGATGAGGTTAGTAATTTCCTGAGTAAGGTCAGAGCCTGTGTAAGTGTGTGTGAGGCTGTGATGGTAGTCCATGTTACTGATGTTATCTCAGTCTTGTGTAATCACTGCGTGTGATGAGGTTAGTGATTCCTGAGTAAGGGCAGAGCCTGTGTAAGTGTGTGTGAGGCTGTGATGGTACTCCATGTTACTGATGGTGTCTCAGTCTTGTGTAGTCACTGTGTGTGATGAGGATAGTAATTACTGAGTAAGGTCAGAGCCTGTGTAAGTGTGTGTGAGGCTGTGATGGTACTCCATGTTACTGATGGTCTCTCAGTCTTGTGTAATTACTGTGTGTGATGAGGTTAGTAATTCCTGAGTAAGGTCAGAGCCTGTGTAATTGTGTGTGAGGCTGTGATGGTACTCCATGTTACTGATGGTCTCTCAGTCTTGTGTAATCACTGCGTGTGATGAGGTTAGTAATTCCTGAGTAAGGGCAGAGCCTGTGTAAGTGTGTGTGAGGCTGTGATTGTGCTCCATGTTACTGATGGTGTCTCAGTCTTGTGTAGTCACTGTGTGTGATGAGGAGAGTAATTACTGAGAAAGGTCAGAGCCTGTGTATGTGTGTGTGAGGATGCGATGGTACTCCATGTTACTGATGATATCTCAGTCTTGTGTAATCACTGTGTGTGATAAGGTTAGTAATTCCTGAGTAAGGTCAGAGCCTGTGTAAGTGTGTGTGAGGATGTGATGGTGCTCCATGTTACGGATGGTGTCTCAGTCTTGTGTAGTCACTGCATGTGATGAGGTTAGTAATTCCTGAGTAAGGTCAGAGCCTGTGTAAGTGTGTGTGAGGCTGTTATGGTACTCCATGTTACTGATGGTTTCTCAGTCTTGTGTACTCACTGCGAGTAATGAGGCTAGTAATTCCTGAGTAAGGTCAGAGCCTGTATAAGTGTGTGTGAGGATGTGATGGTACTCCATGTTACTGATGGTGTCTCAGTCTTGTGTAGTCACTGTGTGTGATGAGGTTAGTAATTCCTGAGTAAGGTCAGAGCCTGTGTAAATGTGTGTGAGGCTGTGATGGTACTCCATGTTACTGATGGTCTCTCAGTCTGGTGTAATCACTGCGTGTGATGAGGTTAGTAATTCCTGAGTAAGGGCAGACCCTGTGTAAGTGTGTGAGGCTGTGATGGTACTCCATGTTACTGATGGTGTCTCAGTCTTGTGTAGTCACTGTGTGTGATAAGGTTAGTAATTCCTGAGTAAGGTCAAACCCAGTGTAAGTGTGGTGTGAGGCTGTGATGGTACTCCATGTTATTGATGGTGTCTCAGTCTTGTGTAGTCACTGTGTGCGATGAGGTTAGTAATTCCTGAGTAAGGTCAGAGCCTGTGTAAGTGTGTGTGAGGCTGTGATGGTACTCCATGTTACTGATGGAGTCTCAGTCTTGTGTAGTCACTGTGTGTGATGAGGTTAGTAATTCCTGAGTAATGTCAGAGCCTGTGGAAGTGTGTGTGAGGATGCGATGGTACTCCATGTTACTGATGGTCTCTCAGTCTTGTGTAATCACTGCATGTGATGAGGTTAGTAATTCCTGAGTAAGATCAGAGCCTGTGTAAGTGTGTGTGAGGCTGTGATGGTCCTCCATGTTACTGATGGTATCTCAGTCCTGTGTGTGATGAGGTTAGTAATTCCTGAGTAAGGTCAGAGCCTGTGTAAGTGTGTGTGAGGCTGTGATGGTACTCCATGTTACTGATGGTGTCTCAGTCCTGTGTAGTCACTGTGTGTGATGAGGTTAGTAATTCCTGAGTAAGGTCAGAGCCTGTGCAAGTGCGTCTGAGGCTGTGATGGTACTCCATGTTACCGATGGTTTCTCAGTCTTGTGTACTCACTGTGTGTGATGAGGTTAGTAATTCCTGAGTAAGGTCAGAGCGTGTGTAAGTGTGTGTGAGGATGTGATGGTACTCCATGCTACTGATGGTGTCTCAGTCTTGTGTAGTCACTGCGTGTGATGAGGTTAGTAATTCCTGAGTAAGGTCAGAGCCTGTGTAAGTGTGTGTGAGGCTGTGATGGTACTCCATGTTACTGATGTTATCTCAGTCTTGTGTAGTCACTGTGTGTGATGAGGTTAGTAATTACTGAGTATGGTCAGAGCCTGTGTAAGTGTGTGTGAGGATGCAATGGTACTCCATGTTACTGATGGTATCTCAGTCCTGTGTAGTCACTGTGTGTGATGAGGTTAGTAATTCCTGAGTAAGATCAGAGCCTGTGTAAGTGCGTGTGAGGCGGTGATGGTACTCCATGTTACCGATGGTTTCTCGGTCCTGTGAAATCACTGTGTGTGATGAGGCTAGTAATTCCTGAGTAAGGTCAGAGCCTGTGTAAGTGTGTGTGAGGCTGTGATGGTACTCCATGTTACTGATGGTCTCTCAGTCTTGTGTAATCACTGTGTGTGATGAGGTTAGTAATTCCTGAGTAAGGTCAGAGCCTGTGTAAGTGTGAGTGAGGCTGTGATGGTACTCCATGTTACTATTGGTCCCTCAGTCTTGTGTAATCACTGCGTGTGATGAGGTTACTAATTTCTGAGTAAGGTCAGACCCTGTGTAAGTGTGTGTGAGGCTGTGATGGAACTCCATGTTACTGATGGTGTCTCAGTCTTGTGTAGTCACTGTGTGTGATGAGGTTAGTAATTCCTGAGTAAGGTCAGAGCCTGTGTAAGTGTGTGTGAGGATGCGATGGTACCCCATGTTACTGATGGTATCTCAGTCTTGTGTAATCACTGTGTGTGATGTGGTTAGTAATTCCTGAGTAAGGTCAGAGCCTGTGTAAGTGTGTGTGAGGCTGTGATGGTACTCCATGTTACTGATGGTTTCTCAGTCTTGTATAATCACTGCGTGTGATGAGGTTAGTCATTCCTGAGTAAGGTCAGAGCCTGTGTAAGTGTGTGTGAGGATGTGATGGTACTCCATGTTACTGATGATGTCTCAGTCTTGTGTAATCACTGCGTGTGATGAGGTTAGTAATTCCTGAGTAAGGTCAGACCCTGTGTAAGTGTGTGTGAGGCTGTGATGGCACTCCATGTTACTGATGGTGTCTCAGTCTTTTGTAGTCACTGTGTGTGATGAGGTTAGTAATTCCTGAGTAAGGTCAGAGCCTGTGTAAGTGTGTGTGAGGATGCGATGGTACTCCATGTTACAGATGATATCTCAGTCTTGTGTAATCACTGTGCGTGATGAGGTTAGTAATTCTGAGTAAGGTCAGAGCCTATGTAAGTGTGTGTGAGGCTGTGATGGTACTCCATGTTACTGATGGTTTCTCAGTCTTTTGTACTCACTGTGTGTAATGAGGTTAGTAATTCCTGAGTAAGGTCAGAGCCTGTGTAAGTGTGTGAGGCTGTGATGGTACTCCATGTTACTGATGGTCTCTCAGTCTTGTGTACTCACTGTGTGTGATGAGGTTAGTAATTCCTGAGTAAGGTCAGAGCCTGTGTAAGTGTGTGTGAGGCTGTGATGGTACTCCATGTTACTGATGTTATCTCAGTCTTCTGTAATCACTGCGTGTGATGAGGTTAGTAATTCCTGAGTAAGGTCAGAGCCTGTGTAAGTGTGTGTGAGGCTGTGATGGTACTCCATGTTACTGATGGTGTCTCAGTCTTGTGTAGTCACTGTGTGTGATGAGGATAGTAATTACTGAGTAAGGTCAGAGCCTGTGTAAGTGTGTGTGAGGCTGTGATGGTACTCCATGTTACTGATGGTCTCTCAGTCTTGTGTAATCACTGTGTGTGATGAGGTTAGTAATTCCTGAGTAAGGTCAGAGCCTGGGTAATTGTGTGTGAGGCTGTGATGGTACTCCATGTTACTGATGGTCTCTCAGTCTTGTGTAATCACTGCGTGTGATGAGGTTAGTAATTCCTGAGTAAGGGCAGAGCCTGTGTAAGTGTGTGTGAGGCTGTGATGGTACTCCATGTTACTGATGGTGTCTCAGTCTTGTGTAATCACTGTGTGTGATGAGGATAGTAATTACTGAGTAAGGTCAGAGCCTGTGTAAGTGTGTGTGAGGATGCGATGGTACTCCATGTTACTGATGATATCTCAGTCTTGTGTAATCACTGTGTGTGATGAGGTTAGTAATTCCTGAGTAAGGTCAGAGCCTGTGTAAGTGTGTGTGAGGATGTGATGGTGCTCCATATTACGGATGGTGTCTCAGTCTTGTGTAGTCACTGTGTGTAATGAGGTTAGTAATTCCTGAGTAAGGTCAGAGCCTGTGTAAGTGTGTGTGAGGCTGTGATGGTACTCCATGTTACTGATGGTCTCTCAGTCTTGTGTAATCACTGCGTGTGATGAGGTTAGTAATTCCTGAGTAAGGTCAGAGCCTGTGTAAGTGTGTGTGAGGCTGTGATGGTACTCCATGTTACTGATGTTATCTCAGTCTTGTGTAATCACTGCGTGTGATGAGGTTAGTGATTCCTGAGTAAGGGCAGAGCCTGTGTAAGTGTGTGTGAGGCTGTGATGGTACTCCATGTTACTGATGGTGTCTCAGTCTTGTGTAGTCACTGTGTGTGATGAGGATAGTAATTACTGAGTAAGGTCAGAGCCTGTGTAAGTGTGTGTGAGGCTGTGATGGTACTCCATGTTACTGATGGTCTCTCAGTCTTGTGTAATCACTGTGTGTGATGAGGTTAGTAATTCCTGAGTAAGGTCAGAGCCTGGGTAATTGTGTGTGAGGCTGTGATGGTACTCCATGTTACTGATGGTCTCTCAGTCTTGTGTAATCACTGCGTGTGATGAGGTTAGTAATTCCTGAGTAAGGGCAGAGCCTGTGTAAGTGTGTGTGAGGCTGTGATGGTACTCCATGTTACTGATGGTGTCTCAGTCTTGTGTAGTCACTGTGTGCGATGAGGTTAGTAATTCCTGAGTAAGGTCAGAGCCTGTGTAAGTGTGTGTGTGTGAGGCTGTGATGGTACTCCATGTTACTGATGGAGTCTCAGTCTTGTGTAGTCACTGTGTGTGATGAGGTTAGTAATTCCTGAGTAAGGTCAGAGCCTGTGTAAGTGTGTGTGAGGATGCGATGGTACTCCATGTTACTGATGGTCTCTCAGTCTTGTGTAATCACTGCATGTGATGAGGTTAGTAATTCCTGAGTAAGGTCAGAGCCTGTGTAAGTGTGTGTGAGGATGTGATGGTACTCCATGTTACTGATGGTCTCTCAGTCTTGTGTAGTCACTGTGTGTGATGAGGTTAGTAATTCCTGAGTAAGGTCAGAGCCTGTGTAAATGTGTGTGAGGCTGTGATGGTACTCCATGTTACTGATGGTCTCTCAGTCTGGTGTAATCACTGCGTGTGATGAGGTTAGTAATTCCTGAGTAAGGGCAGACCCTGTGTAAGTGTGTGAGGCTGTGATGGTACTCCATGTTACTGATGGTGTCTCAGTCTTGTGTAGTCACTGTGTGTGATAAGGTTAGTAATTCCTGAGTAAGGTCAATCCCAGTGTAAGTGTGTGTGAGGCTGTGATGGTACTCCATGTTATTGATGGTGTCTCAGTCTTGTGTAGTCACTGTGTGCGATGAGGTTAGTAATTCCTGAGTAAGGTCAGAGCCTGTGTAAGTGTGTGTGTGTGAGGCTGTGATGGTACTCCATGTTACTGATGGAGTCTCAGTCTTGTGTAGTCACTGTGTGTGATGAGGTTAGTAATTCCTGAGTAAGGTCAGAGCCTGTGTAAGTGTGTGTGAGGATGCGATGGTACTCCATGTTACTGATGGTCTCTCAGTCTTGTGTAATCACTGCATGTGATGAGGTTAGTAATTCCTGAGTAAGGTCAGAGCCTGTGTAAGTGTGTGTGAGGCTGTGATGGTACTCCATGTTACTGATGGTTTCTCAATCTTGTGTAATCACTGCGTGCGATGAGGTTAGTAATTCCTGAGTAAGGTCAGAGCCTGTGTAAGTGTGTGTGAGGCTGTGATGGTACTCCATGTTACTGATGGAGTCTCAGTCTTGTGTAGTCACTGTGTGTGATGAGGATAGTAATTCCTGAGTAAGGTCAGAGCCTGTGTAAGTGTGTGTGAGGATGCGATGGTACTCCATGTTACTGATGGTCTCTCAGTCTTGTGTAATCACTGCGTGTGATGAGGTTAGTAATTCCTGAGTAAGGTCAGAGCCTGTGTAAGTGTGTGTGAGGCTGTGATGGTACTCCATGTTACTGATGGTTTCTCAATCTTGTGTAATCACTGCGTGTGATGAGGTTAGTAATTCCTGAGTAAGGTCAGAGCCTGTGTAAGTGTGTGTGAGGCTGTGATGGTACTCCATGTTACTGATGGTTTCTCAGTCTTTTGTACTCACTGTGTGTAATGAGGTTAGTAATTCCTGAGTAAGGTCAGAGCCTGTGTAAGTGTGTGTGAGGCTGTGATGGTACTCCATGTTACTGATGGTCTCTCAGTCTTGTGTAATCACTGTGTGTGATGAGGTTAGTAATTCCTGAGTAAGGTCAGAGCCTGTGTAAGTGTGTGTGAGGCTGTGATGGTAGTCCATGTTACTGATGTTATCTCAGTCTTGTGTAATCACTGCGTGTGATGAGGTTAGTGATTCCTGAGTAAGGGCAGAGCCTGTGTAAGTGTGTGTGAGGCTGTGATGGTACTCCATGTTACTGATGGTGTCTCAGTCTTGTGTAGTCACTGTGTGTGATGAGGATAGTAATTACTGAGTAAGGTCAGAGCCTGTGTAAGTGTGTGTGAGGCTGTGATGGTACTCCATGTTACTGATGGTCTCTCAGTCTTGTGTAATTACTGTGTGTGATGAGGTTAGTAATTCCTGAGTAAGGTCAGAGCCTGTGTAATTGTGTGTGAGGCTGTGATGGTACTCCATGTTACTGATGGTCTCTCAGTCTTGTGTAATCACTGCGTGTGATGAGGTTAGTAATTCCTGAGTAAGGGCAGAGCCTGTGTAAGTGTGTGTGAGGCTGTGATGGTACTCCATGTTACTGATGGTGTCTCAGTCTTGTGTAGTCACTGTGTGTGATGAGGAGAGTAATTACTGAGAAAGGTCAGAGCCTGTGTATGTGTGTGTGAGGATGCGATGGTACTCCATGTTACTGATGATATCTCAGTCTTGTGTAATCACTGTGTGTGATAAGGTTAGTAATTCCTGAGTAAGGTCAGCGTCTGTGTAAGTGTGTGTGAGGATGTGATGGTGCTCCATGTTACGGATGGTGTCTCAGTCTTGTGTAGTCACTGCATGTGATGAGGTTAGTAATTCCTGAGTAAGGTCAGAGCCTGTGTAAGTGTGTGTGAGGCTGTTATGGTACTCCATGTTACTGATGGTTTCTCAGTCTTGTGTACTCACTGCGAGTAATGAGGCTAGTAATTCCTGAGTAAGGTCAGAGCCTGTATAAGTGTGTGTGAGGATGTGATGGTACTCCATGTTACTGATGGTCTCTCAGTCTTGTGTAGTCACTGTGTGTGATTAGGTTAGTAATTCCTGAGTAAGGTCAGAGCCTGTGTAAATGTGTGTGAGGCTGTGATGGTACTCCATGTTACTGATGGTCTCTCAGTCTGGTGTAATCACTGCGTGTGATGAGGTTAGTAATTCCTGAGTAAGGGCAGACCCTGTGTAAGTGTGTGAGGCTGTGATGGTACTCCATGTTACTGATGGTGTCTCAGTCTTGTGTAGTCACTGTGTGTGATAAGGTTAGTAATTCCTGAGTAAGGTCAAACCCAGTGTAAGTGTGTGTGAGGCTGTGATGGTACTCCATGTTATTGATGGTGTCTCAGTCTTGTGTAGTCACTGTGTGCGATGAGGTTAGTAATTCCTGAGTAAGGTCAGAGCCTGTGTAAGTGTGTGTGAGGCTGTGATGGTACTCCATGTTACTGATGGAGTCTCAGTCTTGTGTAGTCACTGTGTGTGATGAGGTTAGTAATTCCTGAGTAATGTCAGAGCCTGTGTAAGTGTGTGTGAGGCTGCGATGGTACTCCATGTTACTGATGGTCTCTCAGTCTTGTGTAATCACTGCATGTGATGAGGTTAGTAATTCCTGAGTAAGATCAGAGCCTGTGTAAGTGTGTGTGAGGCTGTGATGGTACTCCATGTTACTGATGGTATCTCAGTCCTGTGTGTGATGAGGTTAGTAATTCCTGAGTAAGGTCAGAGCCTGTGTAAGTGTGTGTGAGGCTGTGATGGTACTCCATGTTACTGATGGTGTCTCAGTCCTGTGTAGTCACTGTGTGTGATGAGGTTAGTAATTCCTGAGTAAGGTCAGAGCCTGTGCAAGTGCGTCTGAGCCTGTGATGGTACTCCATGTTACCGATGGTTTCTCAGTCTTGTGTACTCACTGTGTGTGATGAGGTTAGTAATTCCTGAGTAAGGTCAGAGCGTGTGTAAGTGTGTGTGAGGATGTGATGGTACTCCATGCTACTGATGGTGTCTCAGTCTTGTGTAGTCACTGCGTGTGATGAGGTTAGTAATTCCTGAGTAAGGTCAGAGCCTGTGTAAGTGTGTGTGAGGCTGTGATGGTACTCCATGTTACTGATGTTATCTCAGTCTTGTGTAGTCACTGTGTGTGATGAGGTTAGTAATTACTGAGTATGGTCAGAGCCTGTGTAAGTGTGTGTGAGGATGCGATGGTACTCCATGTTACTGATGGTATCTCAGTCCTGTGTAGTCACTGTGTGTGATGAGGTTAGTAATTCCTGAGTAAGATCAGAGCCTGTGTAAGTGCGTGTGAGGCGGTGATGGTACTCCATGTTACCGATGGTTTCTCGGTCCTGTGAAATCACTGTGTGTGATGAGGCTAGTAATTCCTGAGTAAGGTCAGAGCATGTGTAAGTGTGTGTGAGGCTGTGATGGTACTCCATGTTACTAATGGTCTCTCAGTCTTGTGTAATCACTGTGTGTGATGAGGTTAGTAATTCCTGAGTAAGGTCAGACCCTGTGTAAGTAAGTATGAGGCTGTGATGGTACTCCATAGTACTGATGTTATCTCAGTCTTGTGTAGTCACTGCGTATGATGAGGTTAGTGATTCCTGAGTAAGGTCAGAGCCTGTGTAAGTGTGTGTGAGGCTGTGATGGTACTCCATGTTACTGATGGTCTCTCAGTCTTGTGTAATCACTGTGTGTGATGAGGTTAGTAATTCCTGAGTAAGGTCAGAGCCTGTGTAAGTGTGAGTGAGGCTGTGATGGTACTCCATGTTACTAATGGTCCCTCAGTCTTGTGTAATCACTGCGTGTGATGAGGTTACTAATTTCTGAGTAAGGTCAGACCCTGTGTAAGTGTGTGTGAGGCTGTGATGGAACTCCATGTTACTGATGGTGTCTCAGTCTTGTGTAGTCACTGTGTGTGATGAGGTTAGTAATTCCTGAGTAAGGTCAGAGCCTGTGTAAGTGTGTGTGAGGATGCGATGGTACCCCATGTTACTGATGGTATCTCAGTCTTGTGTAATCACTGTGTGTGATGTGGTTAGTAATTCCTGAGTAAGGTCAGAGCCTGTGTAAGTGTGTGTGAGGCTGTGATGGTACTCCATGTTACTGATGGTTTCTCAGTCTTGTATAATCACTGCGTGTGATGAGGTTAGTCATTCCTGAGTAAGGTCAGAGCCTGTGTAAGTGTGTGTGAGGATGTGATGGTACTCCATGTTAACGATGATGTCTCAGTCTTGTGTAATCACTGCGTGTGATGAGGTTAGTAATTCCTGAGTAAGGTCAGACCCTGTGTAAGTGTGTGTGAGGCTGTGATGGCACTCCATGTTACTGATGGTGTCTCAGTCTTCTGTAGTCACTGTGTGTGATGAGGTTAGTAATTCCTGAGTAAGGTCAGAGCCTGTGTAAGTGTGTGTGAGGATGCGATGGTACTCCATGTTACAGATGATATCTCAGTCTTGTGTAATCACTGTGCGTGATGAGGTTAGTAATTCCTGAGTAAGGTCAGAGCCTATGTAAGTGTGTGTGAGGCTGTGATGGTACTCCATGTTACTGATGGTTTCTCAGTCTTTTGTACTCACTGTGTGTAATGAGGTTAGTAATTCCTGAGTAAGGTCAGAGCCTGTGTAAGTGTGTGTGAGGCTGTGATGGTACTCCATGTTACTGATGGTCTCTCAGTCTTGTGTAATCACTGCGTGTGATGAGGTTAGTAATTCCTGAGTAAGGTCAGAGCCTGTGTAAGTGTGTGTGAGGCTGTGATGGTACTCCATGTTACTGATGTTATCTCAGTCTTGTGTAATCACTGCGTGTGATGAGGTTAGTGATTCCTGAGTAAGGGCAGAGCCTGTGTAAGTGTGTGTGAGGCTGTGATGGTACTCCATGTTACTGATGGTGTCTCAGTCTTGTGTAGTCACTGTGTGTGATGAGGATAGTAATTACTGAGTAAGGTCAGAGCCTGTGTAAGTGTGTGTGAGGCTGTGATGGTACTCCATGTTACTGATGGTCTCTCAGTCTTGTGTAATCACTGTGTGTGATGAGGTTAGTAATTCCTGAGTAAGGTCAGAGCCTGGGTAATTGTGTGTGAGGCTGTGATGGTACTCCATGTTACTGATGGTCTCTCAGTCTTGTGTAATCACTGCGTGTGATGAGGTTAGTAATTCCTGAGTAAGGGCAGAGCCTGTGTAAGTGTGTGTGAGGCTGTGATGGTACTCCATGTTACTGATGGTGTCTCAGTCTTGTGTAGTCACTGTGTGCGATGAGGTTAGTAATTCCTGAGTAAGGTCAGAGCCTGTGTAAGTGTGTGTGTGTGAGGCTGTGATGGTACTCCATGTTACTGATGGAGTCTCAGTCTTGTGTAGTCACTGTGTGTGATGAGGTTAGTAATTCCTGAGTAAGGTCAGAGCCTGTGTAAGTGTGTGTGAGGATGCGATGGTACTCCATGTTACTGATGGTCTCTCAGTCTTGTGTAATCACTGCATGTGATGAGGTTAGTAATTCCTGAGTAAGGTCAGAGCCTGTGTAAGTGTGTGTGAGGCTGTGATGGTACTCCATGTTACTGATGGTTTCTCAATCTTGTGTAATCACTGCGTGCGATGAGGTTAGTAATTCCTGAGTAAGGTCAGAGCCTGTGTAAGTGTGTGTGAGGCTGTGATGGTACTCCATGTTACTGATGGAGTCTCAGTCTTGTGTAGTCACTGTGTGTGATGAGGTTAGTAATTCCTGAGTAAGGTCAGAGCCTGTGTAAGTGTGTGTGAGGATGCGATGGTACTCCATGTTACTGATGGTCTCTCAGTCTTGTGTAATCACTGCGTGTGATGAGGTTAGTAATTCCTGAGTAAGGTCAGAGCCTGTGTAAGTGTGTGTGAGGCTGTGATGGTACTCCATGTTACTGATGGTTTCTCAATCTTGTGTAATCACTGCGTGTGATGAGGTTAGTAATTCCTGAGTAAGGTCAGAGCCTGTGTAAGTGTGTGTGAGGCTGTGATGGTACTCCATGTTACTGATGGTTTCTCAGTCTTTTGTACTCACTGTGTGTAATGAGGTTAGTTATTCCTGAGTAAGGTCAGAGCCTGTGTAAGTGTGTGTGAGGCTGTGATGGTACTCCATGTTACTGATGGTCTCTCAGTCTTGTGTAATCACTGCGTGTGATGAGGTTAGTAATTCCTGAGTAAGGTCAGAGCCTGTGTAAGTGTGTGTGAGGCTGTGATGGTACTCCATGTTACTGATGGTTTCTCAATCTTGTGTAATCACTGCGTGTGATGAGGTTAGTAATTCCTGAGTAAGGTCAGAGCCTGTGTAAGTGTGTGTGAGGCTGTGATGGTACTCCATGTTACTGATGGTTTCTCAGTCTTTTGTACTCACTGTGTGTAATGAGGTTAGTTATTCCTGAGTAAGGTCAGAGCCTGTGTAAGTGTGTGTGAGGCTGTGATGGTACTCCATGTTACTGATGGTCTCTCAGTCTTGTGTAATCACTGTGTGTGATGAGGTTAGTAATTGGTGAGTAAGGTCAGAGCCTGTGTAAGTGTGTGTGAGGCTGTGATGGTAGTCCATGTTACTGATGTTATCTCAGTCTTGTGTAATCACTGCGTGTGATGAGGTTAGTGATTCCTGAGTAAGGGCAGAGCCTGTGTAAGTGTGTGTGAGGCTGTGATGGTACTCCATGTTACTGATGGTGTCTCAGTCTTGTGTAGTCACTGTGTGTGATGAGGATAGTAATTACTGAGTAAGGTCAGAGCCTGTGTAAGTGTGTGTGAGGCTGTGATGGTACTCCATGTTACTGATGGTCTCTCAGTCTTGTGTAATTACTGTGTGTGATGAGGTTAGTAATTCCTGAGTAAGGTCAGAGCCTGTGTAATTGTGTGTGAGGCTGTGATGGTACTCCATGTTACTGATGGTCTCTCAGTCTTGTGTAATCACTGCGTGTGATGAGGTTAGTAATTCCTGAGTAAGGGCAGAGCCTGTGTAAGTGTGTGTGAGGCTGTGATGGTACTCCATGTTACTGATGGTGTCTCAGTCTTGTGTAGTCACTGTGTGTGATGAGGAGAGTAATTACTGAGAAAGGTCAGAGCCTGTGTATGTGTGTGTGAGGATGCGATGGTACTCCATGTTACTGATGATATCTCAGTCTTGTGTAATCACTGTGTGTGATAAGGTTAGTAATTCCTGAGTAAGGTCAGAGTCTGTGTAAGTGTGTGTGAGGATGTGATGGTGCTCCATGTTACGGATGGTGTCTCAGTCTTGTGTAGTCACTGCATGTGATGAGGTTAGTAATTCCTGAGTAAGGTCAGAGCCTGTGTAAGTGTGTGTGAGGCTGTTATGGTACTCCATGTTACTGATGGTTTCTCAGGCTTGTGTACTCACTGCGAGTAATGAGGCTAGTAATTCCTGAGTAAGGTCAGAGCCTGTATAAGTGTGTGTGAGGATGTGATGGTACTCCATGTTACTGATGGTCTCTCAGTCTTGTGTAGTCACTGTGTGTGATTAGGTTAGTAATTCCTGAGTAAGGTCAGAGCCTGTGTAAATGTGTGTGAGGCTGTGATGGTACTCCATGTTACTGATGGTCTCTCAGTCTGGTGTAATCACTGCGTGTGATGAGGTTAGTAATTCCTGAGTAAGGGCAGACCCTGTGTAAGTGTGTGAGGCTGTGATGGTACTCCATGTTACTGATGGTGTCTCAGTCTTGTGTAGTCACTGTGTGTGATAAGGTTAGTAATTCCTGAGTAAGGTCAAACCCAGTGTAAGTGTGTGTGAGGCTGTGATGGTACTCCATGTTATTGATGGTGTCTCAGTCTTGTGTAGTCACTGTGTGCGATGAGGTTAGTAATTCCTGAGTAAGGTCAGAGCCTGTGTAAGTGTGTGTGAGGCTGTGATGGTACTCCATGTTACTGATGGAGTCTCAGTCTTGTGTAGTCACTGTGTGTGATGAGGTTAGTAATTCCTGAGTAATGTCAGAGCCTGTGTAAGTGTGTGTGAGGATGCGATGGTACTCCATGTTACTGATGGTCTCTCAGTCTTGTGTAATCACTGCATGTGATGAGGTTAGTAATTCCTGAGTAAGATCAGAGCCTGTGTAAGTGTGTGTGAGGCTGTGATGGTACTCCATGTTACTGATGGTATCTCAGTCCTGTGTGTGATGAGGTTAGTAATTCCTGAGTAAGGTCAGAGCCTGTGTAAGTTTGTGTGAGGCTGTGATGGTACTCCATGTTACTGATGGTGTCTCAGTCCTGTGTAGTCACTGTGTGTGATGAGGTTAGTAATTCCTGAGTAGGGTCAGAGCCTGTGCAAGTGCGTCTGAGGCTGTGATGGTACTCCATGTTACCGATGGTTTCTCAGTCTTGTGTACTCACTGCGTGTGATGAGGTTAGTAATTCCTGAGTAAGGTCAGAGCGTGTGTAAGTGTGTGTGAGGATGTGATGGTACTCCATGCTACTGATGGTGTCTCAGTCTTGTGTAGTCACTGCGTGTGATGAGGTTAGTAATTCCTGAGTAAGGTCAGAGCCTGTGTAAGTGTGTGTGTGTGAGGCTGTGATGGTACTCCATGTTACTGATGGAGTCTCAGTCTTGTGTAGTCACTGTGTGTGATGAGGTTAGTAATTCCTGAGTAAGGTCAGAGCCTGTGTAAGTGTGTGTGAGGATGCGATGGTACTCCATGTTACTGATGGTCTCTCAGTCTTGTGTAATCACTGCATGTGATGAGGTTAGTAATTCCTGAGTAAGGTCAGAGCCTGTTTAAGTGTGTGTGAGGCTGTGATGGTACTCCATGTTACTGATGGTTTCTCAATCTTGTGTAATCACTGCGTGCGATGAGGTTAGTAATTCCTGAGTAAGGTCAGAGCCTGTGTAAGTGTGTGTGAGGCTGTGATGGTACTCCATGTTACTGATGGAGACTCAGTCTTGTGTAGTCACTGTGTGTGATGAGGTTAGTAATTCCTGAGTAAGGTCAGAGCCTGTGTAAGTGTGTGTGAGGATGCGATGGTACTCCATGTTACTGATGGTCTCTCAGTCTTGTGTAATCACTGCGTGTGATGAGGTTAGTAATTCCTGAGTAAGGTCAGAGCCTGTGTAAGTGTGTGTGAGGCTGTGATGGTACTCCATGTTACTGATGGTTTCTCAATCTTGTGTAATCACTGCGTGTGATGAGGTTAGTAATTCCTGAGTAAGGTCAGAGCCTGTGTAAGTGTGTGTGAGGCTGTGATGGTACTCCATGTTACTGATGGTTTCTCAGTCTTTTGTACTCACTGTGTGTAATGAGGTTAGTTATTCCTGAGTAAGGTCAGAGCCTGTGTAAGTGTGTGTGAGGCTGTGATGGTACTCCATGTTACTGATGGTCTCTCAGTCTTGTGTAATCACTGTGTGTGATGAGGTTAGTAATTGGTGAGTAAGGTCAGAGCCTGTGTAAGTGTGTGTGAGGCTGTGATGGTAGTCCATGTTACTGATGTTATCTCAGTCTTGTGTAATCACTGCGTGTGATGAGGTTAGTGATTCCTGAGTAAGGGCAGAGCCTGTGTAAGTGTGTGTGAGGCTGTGATGGTACTCCATGTTACTGATGGTGTCTCAGTCTTGTGTAGTCACTGTGTGTGATGAGGATAGTAATTACTGAGTAAGGTCAGAGCCTGTGTAAGTGTGTGTGAGGCTGTGATGGTACTCCATGTTACTGATGGTCTCTCAGTCTTGTGTAATTACTGTGTGTGATGAGGTTAGTAATTCCTGAGTAAGGTCAGAGCCTGTGAAATTGTGTGTGAGGCTGTGATGGTACTCCATGTTACTGATGGTCTCTCAGTCTTGTGTAATCACTGCGTGTGATGAGGTTAGTAATTCCTGAGTAAGGGCAGAGCCTGTGTAAGTGTGTGTGAGGCTGTGATGGTACTCCATGTTACTGATGGTGTCTCAGTCTTGTGTAGTCACTGTGTGTGATGAGGAGAGTAATTACTGAGAAAGGTCAGAGCCTGTGTATGTGTGTGTGAGGATGCGATGGTACTCCATGTTACTGATGATATCTCAGTCTTGTGTAATCACTGTGTGTGATAAGGTTAGTAATTCCTGAGTAAGGTCAGAGTCTGTGTAAGTGTGTGTGAGGATGTGATGGTGCTCCATGTTACGGATGGTGTCTCAGTCTTGTGTAGTCACTGCATGTGATGAGGTTAGTAATTCCTGAGTAAGGTCAGAGCCTGTGTAAGTGTGTGTGAGGCTGTTATGGTACTCCATGTTACTGATGGTTTCTCAGGCTTGTGTACTCACTGTGAGTAATGAGGCTAGTAATTCCTGAGTAAGGTCAGAGCCTGTATAAGTGTGTGTGAGGATGTGATGGTACTCCATGTTACTGATGGTCTCTCAGTCTTGTGTAGTCACTGTGTGTGATTAGGTTAGTAATTCCTGAGTAAGGTCAGAGCCTGTGTAAATGTGTGTGAGGCTGTGATGGTACTCCATGTTACTGATGGTCTCTCAGTCTGGTGTAATCACTGCGTGTGATGAGGTTAGTAATTCCTGAGTAAGGGCAGACCCTGTGTAAGTGTGTGAGGCTGTGATGGTACTCCATGTTACTGATGGTGTCTCAGTCTTGTGTAGTCACTGTGTGTGATAAGGTTAGTAATTCCTGAGTAAGGTCAAACCCAGTGTAAGTGTGTGTGAGGCTGTGATGGTACTCCATGTTATTGATGGTGTCTCAGTCTTGTGTATTCACTGTGTGCGATGAGGTTAGTAATTCCTGAGTAAGGTCAGAGCCTGTGTAAGTGTGTGTGAGGCTGTGATGGTACTCCATGTTACTGATGGAGTCTCAGTCTTGTGTAGTCACTGTGTGTGATGAGGTTAGTAATTCCTGAGTAATGTCAGAGCCTGTGTAAGTGTGTGTGAGGATGCGATGGTACTCCATGTTACTGATGGTCTCTCAGTCTTGTGTAATCACTGCATGTGATGAGGTTAGTAATTCCTGAGTAAGATCAGAGCCTGTGTAAGTGTGTGTGAGGCTGTGATGGTACTCCATGTTACTGATGGTATCTCAGTCCTGTGTGTGATGAGGTTAGTAATTCCTGAGTAAGGTCAGAGCCTGTGTAAGTTTGTGTAAGGCTGTGATGGTACTCCATGTTACTGATGGTGTCTCAGTCCTGTGTAGTCACTGTGTGTGATGAGGTTAGTAATTCCTGAGTAAGGTCAGAGCCTGTGCAAGTGCGTCTGAGGCTGTGATGGTACTCCATGTTACCGATGGTTTCTCAGTCTTGTGTACTCACTGTGTGTGATGAGGTTAGTAATTCCTGAGTAAGGTCAGAGCGTGTGTAAGTGTGTGTGAGGATGTGATGGTACTCCATGCTACTGATGGTGTCTCAGTCTTGTGTAGTCACTGCGTGTGATGAGGTTAGTAATTCCTGAGTAAGGTCAGAGCCTGTGTAAGAGTGTGTGAGGCTGTGATGGTACTCCATGTTACTGATGTTATCTCAGTCTTGTGTAGTCACTGTGTGTGATGAGGTTAGTAATTACTGAGTATGGTCAGAGCCTGTGTAAGTGTGTGTGAGGATGCGATGGTACTCCATGTTACTGATGGTATCTCAGTCCTGTGTAGTCACTGTGTGTGATGAGGTTAGTAATTCCTGAGTAAGATCAGAGCCTTTGTAAGTGCGTGTGAGGCGGTGATGGTACTCCATGTTACCGATGGTTTCTCGGTCCTGTGAAATCACTGTGTGTGATGAGGCTAGTAATTCCTGAGTAAGGTCAGAGCATGTGTAAGTGTGTGTGAGGCTGTGATGGTACTCCATGTTACTAATGGTCTCTCAGTCTTGTGTAATCACTGTGTGTGATGAGGTTAGTAATTCCTGAGTAAGGTCAGACCCTGTGTAAGTAAGTATGAGGCTGTGATGGTACACCATAGTACTGATGTTATCTCAGTCTTGTGTAGTCACTGCGTATGATGAGGTTAGTGATTCCTGAGTAAGGTCAGAGCCTGTGTAAGTGTGTGTGAGGCTGTGATGGTACTCCATGTTACTGATGGTCTCTCAGTCTTGTGTAATCACTGTGTGTGATGAGGTTAGTAATTCCTGAGTAAGGTCAGAGCCTGTGTAAGTGTGAGTGAGGCTGTGATGGTACTCCATGTTACTAATGGTCCCTCAGTCTTGTGTAATCACTGCGTGTGATGAGGTTACTAATTTCTGAGTAAGGTCAGACCCTGTATAAGTGTGTGTGAGGCTGTGATGGAACTCCATGTTACTGATGGTGTCTCAGTCTTGTGTAGTCACTGTGTGTGATGAGGTTAGTAATTCCTGAGTAAGGTCAGAGCCTGTGTAAGTGTGTGTGAGGATGCGATGGTACCCCATGTTACTGATGGTATCTCAGTCTTGTGTAATCACTGTGTGTGATGTGGTTAGTAATTCCTGAGTAAGGTCAGAGCCTGTGTAAGTGTGTGTGAGGCTGTGATGGTACTCCATGTTACTGATGGTTTCTCAGTCTTGTATAATCACTGCGTGTGATGAGGTTAGTCATTCCTGAGTAAGGTCAGAGCCTGTGTAAGTGTGTGTGAGGATGTGATGGTACTCCATGTTACTGATGATGTCTCAGTCTTGTGTAATCACTGCGTGTGATGAGGTTAGTAATTCCTGAGTAAGGTCAGACCCTGTGTAAGTGTGTGTGAGGCTGTGATGGCACTCCATGTTACTGATGGTGTCTCAGTCTTCTGTAGTCACTGTGTGTGATGAGGTTAGTAATTCCTGAGTAAGGTCAGAGCCTGTGTAAGTGTGTGTGAGGCTGTGATGGTACTCCATGTTACTGATGGTCTCTCAGTCTTGTGTAATCACTGTGTGTGATGAGGTTAGTAATTCCTGAGTAAGGTCAGAGCCTGTGTAAGTGTGTGTGAGGCTGTGATGGTACTCCATGTTACTGATGTTATCTCAGTCTTGTGTAATCACTGCGTGTGATGAGGTTAGTGATTCCTGAGTAAGGGCAGAGCCTGTGTAAGTGTGTGTGAGGCTGTGATGGTACTCCATGTTACTGATGGTGTCTCAGTCTTGTGTAGTCACTGTGTGTGATGAGGATAGTAATTACTGAGTAAGGTCAGAGCCTGTGTAAGTGTGTGTGAGGCTGTGATGGTACTCCATGTTACTGATGGTCTCTCAGTCTTGTGTAATCACTGTGTGTGATGAGGTTAGTAATTCCTGAGTAAGGTCAGAGCCTGGGTAATTGTGTGTGAGGCTGTGATGGTACTCCATGTTACTGATGGTCTCTCAGTCTTGTGTAATCACTGCGTGTGATGAGGTTAGTAATTCCTGAGTAAGGGCAGAGCCTGTGTAAGTGTGTGTGAGGCTGTGATGGTACTCCATGTTACTGATGGTGTCTCAGTCTTGTGTAATCACTGTGTGTGATGAGGATAGTAATTACTGAGTAAGGTCAGAGCCTGTGTAAGTGTGTGTGAGGATGCGATGGTACTCCATGTTACTGATGATATCTCAGTCTTGTGTAATCACTGTGTGTGATGAGGTTAGTAATTCCTGAGTAAGGTCAGAGCCTGTGTAAGTGTGTGTGAGGATGTGATGGTGCTCCATATTACGGATGGTGTCTCAGTCTTGTGTAGTCACTGCATGTGATGAGGTTAGTAATTCCTGAGTAAGGTCAGAGCCTGTGTAAGTGTGTGTGAGGCTGTTATGGTACTCCATGTTACTGATGGTTTCTCAGTCTTGTGTACTCACTGCGAGTAATGAGGCTAGTAATTCCAGAGTAAGGTCAGAGCCTGTATAAGTGTGTGTGAGGATGTGATGGTACTCCATGTTACTGATGGTCTCTCAGTCTTGTGTAGTCACTGTGTGTGATGAGGTTAGTAATTCCTGAGTAAGGTCAGAGCCTGTGTAAATGTGTGTGAGGCTGTGATGGTACTCCATGTTACTGATGGTCTCTCAGTCTGGTGTAATCACTGCGTGTGATGAGGTTAGTAATTCCTGAGTAAGGGCAGACCCTGTGTAAGTGTGTGAGGCTGTGATGGTACTCCATGTTACTGATGGTGTCTCAGTCTTGTGTAGTCACTGTGTGTGATAAGGTTAGTAATTCCTGAGTAAGGTCAATCCCAGTGTAAGTGTGTGTGAGGCTGTGATGGTACTCCATGTTATTGATGGTGTCTCAGTCTTGTGTAGTCACTGTGTGCGATGAGGTTAGTAATTCCTGAGTAAGGTCAGAGCCTGTGTAAGTGTGTGTGTGTGAGGCTGTGATGGTACTCCATGTTACTGATGGAGTCTCAGTCTTGTGTAGTCACTGTGTGTGATGAGGTTAGTAATTCCTGAGTAAGGGCAGACCCTGTGTAAGTGTGTGAGGCTGTGATGGTACTCCATGTTACTGATGGTGTCTCAGTCTTGTGTAGTCACTGTGTGTGATAAGGTTAGTAATTCCTGAGTAAGGTCAAACCCAGTGTAAGTGTGTGTGAGGCTGTGATGGTACTCCATGTTATTGATGGTGTCTCAGTCTTGTGTATTCACTGTGTGCGATGAGGTTAGTAATTCCTGAGTAAGGTCAGAGCCTGTGTAAGTGTGTGTGAGGCTGTGATGGTACTCCATGTTACTGATGGAGTCTCAGTCTTGTGTAGTCACTGTGTGTGATGAGGTTAGTAATTCCTGAGTAATGTCAGAGCCTGTGTAAGTGTGTGTGAGGATGCGATGGTACTCCATGTTACTGATGGTCTCTCAGTCTTGTGTAATCACTGCATGTGATGAGGTTAGTAATTCCTGAGTAAGATCAGAGCCTGTGTAAGTGTGTGTGAGGCTGTGATGGTACTCCA
Source organism: Taudactylus pleione (assembly GCA_031769625.1). Lineage (NCBI taxonomy): Eukaryota > Metazoa > Chordata > Amphibia > Anura > Myobatrachidae > Taudactylus > Taudactylus pleione. Next base: position 151,427 of record JAUIMM010001134.1, read on the forward strand.
TGTTACTGATGGTATCTCAGTCCTGTGTGTGATGAGGTTAGTAATTCCTGAGTAAGGTCAGAGCCTGTGTAAGTTTGTGTAAGGCTGTGATGGTACTCCATGTTACTGATGGTGTCTCAGTCCTGTGTAGTCACTGTGTGTGATGAGGTTAGTAATTCCTGAGTAAGGTCAGAGCCTGTGCAAGTGCATCTGAGGCTGTGATGGTACTCCATGTTACCGATGGTTTCTCAGTCTTGTGTACTCACTGTGTGTGATGAGGTTAGTAATTCCTGAGTAAGGTCAGAGCGTGTGTAAGTGTGTGTGAGGATGTGATGGTACTCCATGCTACTGATGGTGTCTCAGTCTTGTGTAGTCACTGCGTGTGATGAGGTTAGTAATTCCTGAGTAAGGTCAGAGCCTGTGTAAGTGTGTGTGAGGCTGTGATGGTACTCCATGTTACTGATGTTATCTCAGTCTTGTGTAGTCACTGTGTGTGATGAGGTTAGTAATTACTGAGTATGGTCAGAGCCTGTGTAAGTGTGTGTGAGGATGCGATGGTACTCCATGTTACTGATGGTATCTCAGTCCTGTGTAGTCACTGTGTGTGATGAGGTTAGTAATTCCTGAGTAAGATCAGAGCCTTTGTAAGTGCGTGTGAGGCGGTGATGGTACTCCATGTTACCGATGGTTTCTCGGTCCTGTGAAATCACTGTGTGTGATGAGGCTAGTAATTCCTGAGTAAGGTCAGAGCATGTGTAAGTGTGTGTGAGGCTGTGATGGTACTCCATGTTACTAATGGTCTCTCAGTCTTGTGTAATCACTGTGTGTGATGAGGTTAGTAATTCCTGAGTAAGGTCAGACCCTGTGTAAGTAAGTATGAGGCTGTGATGGTACACCATAGTACTGATGTTATCTCAGTCTTGTGTAGTCACTGCGTATGATGAGGTTAGTGATTCCTGAGTAAGGTCAGAGCCTGTGTAAGTGTGTGTGAGGCTGTGATGGTACTCCATGTTACTGATGGTCTCTCACTCTTGTGTAATCACTGTGTGTGATGAGGTTAGTAATTCCTGAGTAAGGTCAGAGCCTGTGTAAGTGTGAGTGAGGCTGTGATGGTACTCCATGTTACTAATGGTCCCTCAGTCTTGTGTAATCACTGCGTGTGATGAGGTTACTAATTTCTGAGTAAGGTCAGACCCTGTATAAGTGTGTGTGAGGCTGTGATGGAACTCCATGTTACTGATGGTGTCTCAGTCTTGTGTAGTCACTGTGAGTGATGAGGTTAGTAATTCCTGAGTAAGGTCAGAGCCTGTGTAAGTGTGTGTGAGGATGCGATGGTACCCCATGTTACTGATGGTATCTCAGTCTTGTGTAATCACTGTGTGTGATGTGGTTAGTAATTCCTGAGTAAGGTCAGAGCCTGTGTAAGTGTGTGTGAGGCTGTGATGGTACTCCATGTTACTGATGGTTTCTCAGTCTTGTATAATCACTGCGTGTGATGAGGTTAGTCATTCCTGAGTAAGGTCAGAGCCTGTGTAAGTGTGTGTGAGGATGTGATGGTACTCCATGTTACTGATGATGTCTCAGTCTTGTGTAATCACTGCGTGTGATGAGGTTAGTAATTCCTGAGTAAGGTCAGACCCTGTGTAAGTGTGTGTGAGGCTGTGATGGCACTCCATGTTACTGATGGTGTCTCAGTCTTCTGTAGTCACTGTGTGTGATGAGGTTAGTAATTCCTGAGTAAGGTCAGAGCCTGTGTAAGTGTGTGTGAGGCTGTGATGGTACTCCATGTTACTGATGGTCTCTCAGTCTTGTGTAATCACTGTGTGTGATGAGGTTAGTAATTCCTGAGTAAGGTCAGAGCCTGTGTAAGTGTGTGTGAGGCTGTGATGGTACTCCATGTTACTGATGTTATCTCAGTCTTGTGTAATCACTGCGTGTGATGAGGTTAGTGATTCCTGAGTAAGGGCAGAGCCTGTGTAAGTGTGTGTGAGGCTGTGATGGTACTCCATGTTACTGATGGTGTCTCAGTCTTGTGTAGTCACTGTGTGTGATGAGGATAGTAATTACTGAGTAAGGTCAGAGCCTGTGTAAGTGTGTGTGAGGCTGTGATGGTACTCCATGTTACTGATGGTCTCTCAGTCTTGTGTAATCACTGTGTGTGATGAGGTTAGTAATTCCTGAGTAAGGTCAGAGCCTGGGTAATTGTGTGTGAGGCTGTGATGGTACTCCATGTTACTGATGGTCTCTCAGTCTTGTGTAATCACTGCGTGTGATGAGGTTAGTAATTCCTGAGTAAGGGCAGAGCCTGTGTAAGTGTGTGTGAGGCTGTGATGGTACTCCATGTTACTGATGGTGTCTCAGTCTTGTGTAATCACTGTGTGTGATGAGGATAGTAATTACTGAGTAAGGTCAGAGCCTGTGTAAGTGTGTGTGAGGATGCGATGGTACTCCATGTTACTGATGATATCTCAGTCTTGTGTAATCACTGTGTGTGATGAGGTTAGTAATTCCTGAGTAAGGTCAGAGCCTGTGTAAGTGTGTGTGAGGATGTGATGGTGCTCCATATTACGGATGGTGTCTCAGTCTTGTGTAGTCACTGCATGTGATGAGGTTAGTAATTCCTGAGTAAGGTCAGAGCCTGTGTAAGTGTGTGTGAGGCTGTTATGGTACTCCATGTTACTGATGGTTTCTCAGTCTTGTGTACTCACTGCGAGTAATGAGGCTAGTAATTCCAGAGTAAGGTCAGAGCCTGTATAAGTGTGTGTGAGGATGTGATGGTACTCCATGTTACTGATGGTCTCTCAGTCTTGTGTAGTCACTGTGTGTGATGAGGTTAGTAATTCCTGAGTAAGGTCAGAGCCTGTGTAAATGTGTGTGAGGCTGTGATGGTACTCCATGTTACTGATGGTCTCTCAGTCTGGTGTAATCACTGCGTGTGATGAGGTTAGTAATTCCTGAGTAAGGGCAGACCCTGTGTAAGTGTGTGAGGCTGTGATGGTACTCCATGTTACTGATGGTGTCTCAGTCTTGTGTAGTCACTGTGTGTGATAAGGTTAGTAATTCCTGAGTAAGGTCAATCCCAGTGTAAGTGTGTGTGAGGCTGTGATGGTACTCCATGTTATTGATGGTGTCTCAGTCTTGTGTAGTCACTGTGTGCGATGAGGTTAGTAATTCCTGAGTAAGGTCAGAGCCTGTGTAAGTGTGTGTGTGTGAGGCTGTGATGGTACTCCATGTTACTGATGGAGTCTCAGTCTTGTGTAGTCACTGTGTGTGATGAGGTTAGTAATTCCTGAGTAAGGTCAGAGCCTGTGTAAGTGTGTGTGAGGATGCGATGGTACTCCATGTTACTGATGGTCTCTCAGTCTTGTGTAATCACTGCATGTGATGAGGTTAGTAATTCCTGAGTAAGGTCAGAGCCTGTGTAAGTGTGTGTTAGGCTGTGATGGTACTCCATGTTACTGATGGTTTCTCAATCTTGTGTAATCACTGCGTGCGATGAGGTTAGTAATTCCTGAGTAAGGTCAGAGCCTGTGTAAGTGTGTGTGAGGCTGTGATGGTACTCCATGTTACTGATGGAGTCTCAGTCTTGTGTAGTCACTGTGTGTGATGAGGTTAGTAATTCCTGAGTAAGGTCAGAGCCTGTGTAAGTGTGTGTGAGGATGCGATGGTACTCCATGTTACTGATGGTCTCTCAGTCTTGTGTAATCACTGCGTGTGATGAGGTTAGTAATTCCTGAGTAAGGTCAGAGCCTGTGTAAGTGTGTGTGAGGCTGTGATGGTACTCCATGTTACTGATGGTTTCTCAATCTTGTGTAATCACTGCGTGTGATGAGGTTAGTAATTCCTGAGTAAGGTCAGAGCCTGTGTAAGTGTGTGTGAGGATGTGATGGTACTCCATGTTACTGATGATGTCTCAGTCTTGTGTAATCACTGCGTGTGATGAGGTTAGTAATTCCTGAGTAAGGTCAAACCCTGTGTAAGTGTGTGTGAGGATGTGATGGTACTCCATGTTACTGATGGTATCTCAGTCTTGTGTAATCAGTATATGTGATGAGGTTAGTAGATCCTGAGTAAGGTCAGAGCCTGTGTAAGTGTGTGTGAGGCTGTGATAGTACTCCATGTTACTGATGGTTTCTCAGTCTTGTGTAATCACTATGTGTGATGTTTTTAGTAATTCCTGAGTAAGGTCAGAGCCTGTGTAAGTGTGTGTGAGGCTGTGATGGTACTCCATGTTACTGATGTTATCTCAGTATTGTGTAATCACTGCGTGGGATGAGGTTAGTGATTCCTGAGTAAGGTCAGAGCCTGTGTAAGTGTGTGTGAGGCTGTGATGGTACTCCATGTTTCTGATGGTCTCTCAGTCTTGTGTAATCACTGTGTGTGATGAGGTTTGTAATTCCTGAGTAAGGTGATAGCCTGTGCAAGTGTGTGTGAGGCTGTGATGGTACTCCATGTTACTGATGATGTCTCAGTCTTGTGTAATCACTGCGTGTGATGAGGTTAGTAATTCCTGAGTAAGGTCAAACCCTGTGTAAGTGTGTGTGAGGATGTGATGGTACTCCATGTTACTGATGGTATCTCAGTCTTGTGTAATCAGTTTATGTGATGAGGTTAGTAGTTCCTGAGTAAGGTCAGAGCCTGTGTAAGTGTGTGTGAGGATGTGATGGTACTCCCTGTTACTGATGGTTTCTCAGTCTTGTGTAATCAGTATATGTGACGAGGTTAGTAGTTCCGGAGTAAGTTCAGAGCCTGTGTAAGAGTGTGTGAGGCTGTGATGGTACTCCTTGTTACTGATGGTTTCTCAGTCTGGTGTAATCACTGTGTGTGATGTTTTTAGTAATTCCTGAGTAAGGTCAGAGCCTGTGTAAGTGTGTTTGAGGATGTTCTGGTACTCCATGTTACTGATGATATCTCAGTGTTGTGTAATCACTGTGTGTGATGAGGTTAGTAATTCCTGAGTAAGGTCAGAGCCTGTGTAAGTGTGTGTGAGGCTGTGATGGTACTCCATGTTACTGATGTTATCTCAGTATTGTGTAATCACTGCGTGTGATGAGGTTAGTGATTCCTGAGTAAGGTCAGAGCCTGTGTAAGTGTGTGTGAGGCTTTGATGGTACTCCATGTTTCTGATGGTCTCTCAGTCTTGTGTAATCACTGTGTGTGATGAGGTTTGTAATTCCTGAGTAAGATGATAGCCTGTGTAAGTGTGTGAGGCTGTGATGGTACTCCATGTTACTGATGGTATCTCAGACTTCTGTAATCACTGTGTGTGATGAGGTTAGTAATTCCTGAGTAAGGTCAGAGCTGTGTAAGTGTGTGTGAGGATGTGATGGTACTCCATGTTACTAATGGTGTCTCAGTCTTGTGTAATCAGTATATGTGATGAGGTTAGTAGTTCCTGTGTAAGGTCAGAGCGTGTGTAAGTGTGTGTGAGGCTGTGATGGTACTTTTTGTTACAGACGGTTTCCCAGTCTTGTGTAATCACTGTGTGTGATGAAGTTAGTAATTCCTCAGTAAGGTCATAGCCTGTGTAAGTGTTTGTGAGGATGTGATGGTACTCCATGTTACTGATGATATCTCAGTCTTGTGTAATCACTGTGTGTTATGAGGTGAGTAATTCCTGAGTTAGGTCAGAGTCTGTGTAAGTGTGTGTGAGGATGTGATGGTACTCCATGTTACTGATGGTGTCTCAGTCTTGTGTAATCACTGTGTGTGATGAGGTTAGTAATTTCTGAGTAAGGTCAGAGCCTGTGTAAGTGTGTGTGATGCTGCGATGGTACTCCTTGTTACTGATGGTGTCTCAGTCTTGTGTAATCACTGTGTGTGATGAGGTTAGTAATTCCTGATTTAGGTCAGAGCCTGTGTAAGTGTGTGTGATGCTGCGATGGTACTTGTTACTGATGGTGTCTCAGTCTTGTGTAATCAGTATATGTGATGAGGTTAGTAGTTCCTGAGTAAGGTCAGAACCTGTGTAAGTGTGTGTGAGGCTGTGATGGTACTCCATGTTACTTATGGTTTCTCAGTCTTGTGTAATCACTGTGTGCGATGAGATTAGTAATTTCTGACTAAGGTCAGAGTCTGTAGAAGTGTGTGTGAGGCTGTAATGGTACTCCATGTTACTGATGGTATCTCAGTCTTGTGTAGTCACTGTGTGTGATAAGGTTAGTAATTCCTGAGTAAGGTCAGAGCCTGTGTAAGTGTTTGTGAGGATGTGATGGTACTCCATGTTACTGATGGTATCTCAGTCTTGTGTAGTCACTGTGTTTGATGAGGTTAGTAATTCCTGAGTAAGGTGATAGCCTGTGTAAGTGTATGTGAGGCTGTGATGGTACTCCATGTTACTGATGGTATCTCAGTCTTCTGTAGTCAATGTGTGTGACGAGGTTAGTAATTCCTGAGTAAGGTCAGAGCTGTGTAAGTGTGTGTGAGGATGTGATGGTACTCCATGTTACTGATGGTATCTCAGTCTAGTGAAATCAGTATATGTGTTGAGGTTAGTAGTTCCTGAGTAAGGTCAGAGCCTGTGTAAGTGTGTGTGAGGCTGTGATGGTACTCCATTTTACTGATGGTTTCTCAGTCTTCTGTAATCACTGTGTGTGATGAGGTTAGTAATTCCTGACTAAGGTCAGAGCCTGTGTAAGTGTGTGTGAGGCTGTGATGGTACTCCATGTTACTGATGGTGTCTCAGTCTTGTGTATTCACTGTGTGTGATGAGGTTAGTAATTCCTGAGTAAGGTCAGAGCCTGTGTAAGTGTGTGAGGATGTGATGGTACTCCATGTTACTGATGGTTTCTCAGTCTTGTATAATCACTGCGTGTGATGAGGTTAGTAATTCCTGAGTATGGTCAGAGCCTGTGTAAGTTTGTATGAGGCTGTGATGGTATTCCATGTTACTGATGGTTTCTCAGTCTTGTGTAGTCACTGTGTGTGATGAGGTTAGTGATTCCTAAGTAAGTTCAGAGCCTGTGTAAGTGTGTGAGGCTGTGATGGTACTCCTTGTTACTGATGGTATCTCAGTCTTCTGTAATCACTGCGTGTGATGAGGTTAGTTATTCCTGAGTAAGGTCAGAGCCTGTGTAAGTGTGTGTGAGGATGCGATGGTATTCCATGTTACTGATGGTATCTCAGTCTTGTGTAGTCACTGTGTGTGATGAGGTTAGAGATTCCTGAATAAGGTCAGAGCCTGTGTAAGTGTGTGTGAGGCTGTGATGGTACTCCATGTAACTGATGGTGTCTCAGTCTTGTGTAGTCACTGTATGTGATGAGGTTAGTAATTCAAGAGTAAGGTCAGAGCCTGTGTAATTGTGTATGAGGATGTGATGGTACTCCATGTTACTGATGGTATCTCAGTCCTGTGTGTGATGAGGTTAGTAATTCCTGAGTAAGGTCAGAGCCTGTGTAAGTGTGTGTGAGGCTGTGATGGTACTCCATGTTACTGATGGTCTCTCAGTCTTGTGTAATCACTGTGTGTGATGAGGTTAGTAATTCCAGAGTAAGGTCAGAGCCTGGGTAATTGTGTGTGAGGCTGTGATGGTACTCCATGTTACTGATGGTCTCTCAGTCTTGTGTAATCACTGCGTGTGATGAGGTTAGTAATTCCTGAGTAAGGGCAGAGCCTGTGTAAGTGTGTGTGAGGCTGTGATGGTACTCCATGTTACTGATGGTGTCTCAGTCTTGTGTAATCACTGTGTGTGATGAGGATAGTAATTACTGAGTAAGGTCAGAGCCTGTGTAAGTGTGTGTGAGGATGCGATGGTACTCCATGTTACTGATGATATCTCAGTCTTGTGTAATCACTGTGTGTGATGAGGTTAGTAATTCCTGAGTAAGGTCAGAGCCTGTGTAAGTGTGTGTGAGGATGTGATGGTGCTCCATATTACGGATGGTGTCTCAGTCTTGTGTAGTCACTGCATGTGATGAGGTTAGTAATTCCTGAGTAAGGTCAGAGCCTGTGTAAGTGTGTGTGAGGCTGTTATGGTACTCCATGTTACTGATGGTTTCTCAGTCTTGTGTACTCACTGCGAGTAATGAGGCTAGTAATTCCAGAGTAAGGTCAGAGCCTGTATAAGTGTGTGTGAGGATGTGATGGTACTCCATGTTACTGATGGTCTCTCAGTCTTGTGTAGTCACTGTGTGTGATGAGGTTAGTAATTCCTGAGTAAGGTCAGAGCCTGTGTAAATGTGTGTGAGGCTGTGATGGTACTCCATGTTACTGATGGTCTCTCAGTCTGGTGTAATCACTGCGTGTGATGAGGTTAGTAATTCCTGAGTAAGGGCAGACCCTGTGTAAGTGTGTGAGGCTGTGATGGTACTCCATGTTACTGATGGTGTCTCAGTCTTGTGTAGTCACTGTGTGTGATAAGGTTAGTAATTCCTGAGTAAGGTCAATCCCAGTGTAAGTGTGTGTGAGGCTGTGATGGTACTCCATGTTGTTGATGGTGTCTCAGTCTTGTGTAGTCACTGTGTGCGATGAGGTTAGTAATTCCTGAGTAAGGTCAGAGCCTGTGTAAGTGTGTGTGTGTGAGGCTGTGATGGTACTCCATGTTACTGATGGAGTCTCAGTCTTGTGTAGTCACTGTGTGTGATGAGGTTAGTAATTCCTGAGTAAGGTCAGAGCCTGTGTAAGTGTGTGTGAGGATGCGATGGTACTCCATGTTACTGATGGTCTCTCAGTCTTGTGTAATCACTGCATGTGATGAGGTTAGTAATTCCTGAGTAAGGTCAGAGCCTGTGTAAGTGTGTGTGAGGCTGTGATGGTACTCCATGTTACTGATGGTTTCTCAATCTTGTGTAATCACTGCGTGCGATGAGGTTAGTAATTCCTGAGTAAGGTCAGAGCCTGTGTAAGTGTGTGTGAGACTGTGATGGTACTCCATGTTACTGATGGAGTCTCAGTCTTGTGTAGTCACTGTGTGTGATGAGGTTAGTAATTCCTGAGTAAGGTCAGAGCCTGTGTAAGTGTGTGTGAGGATGCGATGGTACTCCATGTTACTGAAGGTATCTCAGTCTTGTGTAATCAGTATATGTGATGAGGTTAGTAGATCCTGAGTAAGGTCAGAGCCTGTGTAAGTGTGTGTGAGGCTGTGATAGTACTCCATGTTACTGATGGTTTCTCAGTCTTGTGTAATCACTATGTGTGATGTTTTTAGTAATTCCTGAGTAAGGTCAGAGCCTGTGTAAGTGTGTGTGAGGCTGTGATGGTACTCCATGTTACTGATGTTATCTCAGTATTGTGTAATCACTGCGTGGGATGAGGTTAGTGATTCCTGAGTAAGGTCAGAGCCTGTGTAAGTGTGTGTGAGGCTGTGATGGTACTCCATGTTTCTGATGGTCTCTCAGTCTTGTGTAATCACTGTGTGTGATGAGGTTTGTAATTCCTGAGTAAGGTGATAGCCTGTGCAAGTGTGTGTGAGGCTGTGATGGTACTCCATGTTACTGATGATGTCTCAGTCTTGTGTAATCACTGCGTGTGATGAGGTTAGTAATTCCTGAGTAAGGTCAAACCCTGTGTAAGTGTGTGTGAGGATGTGATGGTACTCCATGTTACTGATGGTATCTCAGTCTTGTGTAATCAGTATATGTGATGAGGTTAGTAGTTCCTGAGTAAGGTCAGAGCCTGTGTAAGTGTGTGTGAGGATGTGATGGTACTCCCTGTTACTGATGGTTTCTCAGTCTTGTGTAATCAGTATATGTGACGAGGTTAGTAGTTCCGGAGTAAGTTCAGAGCCTGTGTAAGAGTGTGTGAGGCTGTGATGGTACTCCTTGTTACTGATGGTTTCTCAGTCTGGTGTAATCACTGTGTGTGATGTTTTTAGTAATTCCTGAGTAAGGTCAGAGCCTGTGTAAGTGTGTTTGAGGATGTTCTGGTACTCCATGTTACTGATGATATCTCAGTGTTGTGTAATCACTGTGTGTGATGAGGTTAGTAATTCCTGAGTAAGGTCAGAGCCTGTGTAAGTGTGTGTGAGGCTGTGATGGTACTCCATGTTACTGATGTTATCTCAGTATTGTGTAATCACTGCGTGTGATGAGGTTAGTGATTCCTGAGTAAGGTCAGAGCCTGTGTAAGTGTGTGTGAGGCTTTGATGGTACTCCATGTTTCTGATGGTCTCTCAGTCTTGTGTAATCACTGTGTGTGATGAGGTTTGTAATTCCTGAGTAAGATGATAGCCTGTGTAAGTGTGTGAGGCTGTGATGGTACTCCATGTTACTGATGGTATCTCAGACTTCTGTAATCACTGTGTGTGATGAGGTTAGTAATTCCTGAGTAAGGTCAGAGCTGTGTAAGTGTGTGTGAGGATGTGATGGTACTCCATGTTACTAATGGTGTCTCAGTCTTGTGTAATCAGTATATGTGATGAGGTTAGTAGTTCCTGTGTAAGGTCAGAGCGTGTGTAAGTGTGTGTGAGGCTGTGATGGTACTTTTTGTTACAGACGGTTTCCCAGTCTTGTGTAATCACTGTGTGTGATGAAGTTAGTAATTCCTCAGTAAGGTCATAGCCTGTGTAAGTGTTTGTGAGGATGTGATGGTACTCCATGTTACTGATGATATCTCAGTCTTGTGTAATCACTGTGTGTTATGAGGTTAGAGATTCCTGAATAAGGTCAGAGCCTGTGTAAGTGTGTGTGAGGCTGTGATGGTACTCCATGTAACTGATGGTGTCTCAGTCTTGTGTAGTCACTGTATGTGATGAGGTTAGTAATTCAAGAGTAAGGTCAGAGCCTGTGTAATTGTGTATGAGGATGTGATGGTACTCCATGTTACTGATGGTATCTCAGTCCTGTGTGTGATGAGGTTAGTAATTCCTGAGTAAGGTCAGAGCCTGTGTAAGTGTGTGTGAGGCTGTGATGGTACTCCATGTTACTGATGGTCTCTCAGTCTTGTGTAATCACTGTGTGTGATGAGGTTAGTAATTCCAGAGTAAGGTCAGAGCCTGGGTAATTGTGTGTGAGGCTGTGATGGTACTCCATGTTACTGATGGTCTCTCAGTCTTGTGTAATCACTGCGTGTGATGAGGTTAGTAATTCCTGAGTAAGGGCAGAGCCTGTGTAAGTGTGTGTGAGGCTGTGATGGTACTCCATGTTACTGATGGTGTCTCAGTCTTGTGTAATCACTGTGTGTGATGAGGATAGTAATTACTGAGTAAGGTCAGAGCCTGTGTAAGTGTGTGTGAGGATGCGATGGTACTCCATGTTACTGATGATATCTCAGTCTTGTGTAATCACTGTGTGTGATGAGGTTAGTAATTCCTGAGTAAGGTCAGAGCCTGTGTAAGTGTGTGTGAGGATGTGATGGTGCTCCATATTACGGATGGTGTCTCAGTCTTGTGTAGTCACTGCATGTGATGAGGTTAGTAATTCCTGAGTAAGGTCAGAGCCTGTGTAAGTGTGTGTGAGGCTGTTATGGTACTCCATGTTACTGATGGTTTCTCAGTCTTGTGTACTCACTGCGAGTAATGAGGCTAGTAATTCCAGAGTAAGGTCAGAGCCTGTATAAGTGTGTGTGAGGATGTGATGGTACTCCATGTTACTGATGGTCTCTCAGTCTTGTGTAGTCACTGTGTGTGATGAGGTTAGTAATTCCTGAGTAAGGTCAGAGCCTGTGTAAATGTGTGTGAGGCTGTGATGGTACTCCATGTTACTGATGGTCTCTCAGTCTGGTGTAATCACTGCGTGTGATGAGGTTAGTAATTCCTGAGTAAGGGCAGACCCTGTGTAAGTGTGTGAGGCTGTGATGGTACTCCATGTTACTGATGGTGTCTCAGTCTTGTGTAGTCACTGTGTGTGATAAGGTTAGTAATTCCTGAGTAAGGTCAATCCCAGTGTAAGTGTGTGTGAGGCTGTGATGGTACTCCATGTTGTTGATGGTGTCTCAGTCTTGTGTAGTCACTGTGTGCGATGAGGTTAGTAATTCCTGAGTAAGGTCAGAGCCTGTGTAAGTGTGTGTGTGTGAGGCTGTGATGGTACTCCATGTTACTGATGGAGTCTCAGTCTTGTGTAGTCACTGTGTGTGATGAGGTTAGTAATTCCTGAGTAAGGTCAGAGCCTGTGTAAGTGTGTGTGAGGATGCGATGGTACTCCATGTTACTGATGGTCTCTCAGTCTTGTGTAATCACTGCATGTGATGAGGTTAGTAATTCCTGAGTAAGGTCAGAGCCTGTGTAAGTGTGTGTGAGGCTGTGATGGTACTCCATGTTACTGATGGTTTCTCAATCTTGTGTAATCACTGCGTGCGATGAGGTTAGTAATTCCTGAGTAAGGTCAGAGCCTGTGTAAGTGTGTGTGAGACTGTGATGGTACTCCATGTTACTGATGGAGTCTCAGTCTTGTGTAGTCACTGTGTGTGATGAGGTTAGTAATTCCTGAGTAAGGTCAGAGCCTGTGTAAGTGTGTGTGAGGATGCGATGGTACTCCATGTTACTGAAGGTATCTCAGTCTTGTGTAATCAGTATATGTGATGAGGTTAGTAGATCCTGAGTAAGGTCAGAGCCTGTGTAAGTGTGTGTGAGGCTGTGATAGTACTCCATGTTACTGATGGTTTCTCAGTCTTGTGTAATCACTATGTGTGATGTTTTTAGTAATTCCTGAGTAAGGTCAGAGCCTGTGTAAGTGTGTGTGAGGCTGTGATGGTACTCCATGTTACTGATGTTATCTCAGTATTGTGTAATCACTGCGTGGGATGAGGTTAGTGATTCCTGAGTAAGGTCAGAGCCTGTGTAAGTGTGTGTGAGGCTGTGATGGTACTCCATGTTTCTGATGGTCTCTCAGTCTTGTGTAATCACTGTGTGTGATGAGGTTTGTAATTCCTGAGTAAGGTGATAGCCTGTGCAAGTGTGTGTGAGGCTGTGATGGTACTCCATGTTACTGATGATGTCTCAGTCTTGTGTAATCACTGCGTGTGATGAGGTTAGTAATTCCTGAGTAAGGTCAAACCCTGTGTAAGTGTGTGTGAGGATGTGATGGTACTCCATGTTACTGATGGTATCTCAGTCTTGTGTAATCAGTATATGTGATGAGGTTAGTAGTTCCTGAGTAAGGTCAGAGCCTGTGTAAGTGTGTGTGAGGATGTGATGGTACTCCCTGTTACTGATGGTTTCTCAGTCTTGTGTAATCAGTATATGTGACGAGGTTAGTAGTTCCGGAGTAAGTTCAGAGCCTGTGTAAGAGTGTGTGAGGCTGTGATGGTACTCCTTGTTACTGATGGTTTCTCAGTCTGGTGTAATCACTGTGTGTGATGTTTTTAGTAATTCCTGAGTAAGGTCAGAGCCTGTGTAAGTGTGTTTGAGGATGTTCTGGTACTCCATGTTACTGATGATATCTCAGTGTTGTGTAATCACTGTGTGTGATGAGGTTAGTAATTCCTGAGTAAGGTCAGAGCTGTGTAAGTGTGTGTGAGGCTGTGATGGTACTCCATGTTACTGATGTTATCTCAGTATTGTGTAATCACTGCGTGTGATGAGGTTAGTGATTCCTGAGTAAGGTCAGAGCCTGTGTAAGTGTGTGTGAGGCTTTGATGGTACTCCATGTTTCTGATGGTCTCTCAGTCTTGTGTAATCACTGTGTGTGATGAGGTTTGTAATTCCTGAGTAAGATGATAGCCTGTGTAAGTGTGTGAGGCTGTGATGGTACTCCATGTTACTGATGGTATCTCAGACTTCTGTAATCACTGTGTGTGATGAGGTTAGTAATTCCTGAGTAAGGTCAGAGCTGTGTAAGTGTGTGTGAGGATGTGATGGTACTCCATGTTACTAATGGTGTCTCAGTCTTGTGTAATCAGTATATGTGATGAGGTTAGTAGTTCCTGTGTAAGGTCAGAGCGTGTGTAAGTGTGTGTGAGGCTGTGATGGTACTTTTTGTTACAGACGGTTTCCCAGTCTTGTGTAATCACTGTGTGTGATGAAGTTAGTAATTCCTCAGTAAGGTCATAGCCTGTGAAGTGTTTGTGAGGATGTGATGGTACTCCATGTTACTGATGATATCTCAGTCTTGTGTAATCACTGTGTGTTATGAGGTTAGTAATTCCTGAGTTAGGTCAGAGTCTGTGTAAGTGTGTGTGAGGATGTGATGGTACTCCATGTTACTGATGGTGTCTCAGTCTTGTGTAATCACTGTGTGTGATGAGGTTAGTAATTTCTGAGTAAGGTCAGAGCCTGTGTAAGTGTGTGTGATGCTGCGATGGTACTCCTTGTTACTGATGGTGTCTCAGTCTTGTGTAATCACTGTGTGTGATGAAGTTAGTAATTCCTGATTAAGGTCAGAGCCTGTGTAAGTGTGTGTGATGCTGCGATGGTACTTGTTACTGATGGTGTCTCAGTCTTGTGTAATCAGTATATGTGATGAGGTTAGTAGTTCCTGAGTAAGGTCAGACCTGTGTAAGTGTGTGTGAGGCTGTGATGGTACTCCATGTTACTTATGGTTTCTCAGTCTTGTGTAATCACTGTGTGCGATGAGATTAGTAATTTCTGACTAAGGTCAGAGTCTGTAGAAGTGTGTGTGAGGCTGTAATGGTACTCCATGTTACTGATGGTATCTCAGTCTTGTGTAGTCACTGTGTGTGATAAGGTTAGTAATTCCTGAGTAAGGTCAGAGCCTGTGTAAGTGTTTGTGAGGATGTGATGGTACTCCATGTTACTGATGGTATCTCAGTCTTGTGTAGTCACTGTGTTTGATGAGGTTAGTAATTCCTGAGTAAGGTGATAGCCTGTGTAAGTGTATGTGAGGCTGTGATGGTACTCCATGTTACTGATGGTATCTCAGTCTTCTGTAGTCAATGTGTGTGACGAGGTTAGTAATTCCTGAGTAAGGTCAGAGCTGTGTAAGTGTGTGTGAGGATGTGATGGTACTCCATGTTACTGATGGTATCTCAGTCTAGTGAAATCAGTATATGTGTTGAGGTTAGTAGTTCCTGAGTAAGGTCAGAGCCTGTGTAAGTGTGTGTGAGGCTGTGATGGTACTCCATTTTACTGATGTTTCTCAGTCTTCTGTAATCACTGTGTGTGATGAGGTTAGTAATTCCTGACTAAGGTCAGAGCCTGTGTAAGTGTGTGTGAGGCTGTGATGGTACTCCATGTTACTGATGGTGTCTCAGTCTTGTCTAATCACTGTGTGTGATGAGGTTAGTAATTCCTGAGTAAGGTC
>JAUIMM010001135.1:0-40000 GCA_031769625.1 Taudactylus pleione
TTTTACCTTGTACTCCATGTGATGTACCATCTCATACACATGCATCAAACCAATAATGTTGGGAGAAATAAAACGTTTAAGAGAAATCCAGTGTGCATAGAATATATGCACTGTAGCGCGACAACTACCGGATCCCTGTTGAAGCTATAAGGTGGATGTGTAGTGCGCTGATCTGACACTGCTATAATGAATTCAGATGGTGATAAGTGTACAGCAGGGTGGCAAAATAAAGAGAACTCTGTGCTCAACAAGAACACAAAACAAATAGTAACACTTTGGCAGTGTAAAGAAAGCAGACAAGCCTTTCTCCTGTTAATTTAGCCTCTGCGTGGCGCTGTTCTGCAGTCAGTGAATGGCATTTTACGCTAACAGCTCTGCTAGAAATGCAGCCATAGACAGTGAAATAAAATTTAATGAGAAAGTCACTGTAATTATTCATAAAAAAAATAAACACCAGCTATAACTAAGTATATTTCCCTTAAATGTCAACTTTCAATACCCATGATAATTTATAGATGGAACAGTATTTAAACAAAGACCTCAGGAGATAGTACAGCAAAGAGAAAAAGATTATGCCATAATCTGCTGGTTTTATATCGCTGTAATCCTGATTTTCTGAGCGTTTCCAGAAAGTTAGTTTACATTCAGCTTTTCTCCATTACGTCTTTTCAATCAAACCTGCTGTTACCATGGAACCATCCTTTAATGTGTAGTGTGCAGCAGATATTCTAACTTTCCTGGGAAAGAAATGTTACGCGCCCTTGCGAAAAATTATCATGGCGAACAAGCCCAAGATCAGCAGGACGGCATTTCAGAGCAACTTGTTTTTGTTGTTTTACTACGGTAATGCGGTGTCTTCTCTCCATAATGGGACACAAGTACGGTGGCCAGTAATAAGTTACCATAGGATTGCTATGGCAGTAAGAGTGTGCCTTTTTTTGCATGGACTAATATGAAACTTTTTTTTACAAGAACAAAGGAGCAGGAAATTTATTTTTCTGTCATTATGAAAAACAAAGATAAATGTTCATTACATTAAATACAAACCACCATGGTAAAAAGAGTCATTAGGCATGAAGAGTGCTGTCTATCTGAAAACAAATTCATTTTAGGGTGGCATCACGTGTGATCCAGATCACCAGCAGTGTGCCGTGTGTAATACCACCTGCAGATGCCCCATCACAAATGTTCCACAGTTATAAGAGATATAGGAAATGCTACAGTAGCAAAAGCATATTCCTTTAGAAGCCTTGCATTATATATAGGGATGTATTCCGGAAAAATAACACTTTACCGTAATTGCCTGATTGATGACGTACATCATCCTCCATGCAGATTATATTAATTATTATTCACTTTGGAGATTAAAGGCTGATTCTGAGTCACATGCAAAGTGGCTGTCTGTATTTGCGAGCAGGCACGGAAGCCTGATTTACTACATTATGCAAAAGTAAAGTTGGGTACAAACTTAGCGATATTTTGAACGATTTGCTCGATTCCAACAAATCGGAACGACAAATTATTCAAATCGTGCAGTGTGTACACTATATAACGGGCGGTGTGCACTCCCGTCAGGTTGGCCCTACATGCAGCTCAACCTGACGATGCGGCTGTCGACCCTATGCAGCGGGATGCGGCAGGAGCTGACATATTGGGCAGTCGGCCACTGGATCGTCTAATGTGTACCTGCCTCCCGTAATGTTGGCCTGTTGGTGGCGCCCGTTGGAATGCTGGGTACACAAATTGTTTGGCGTGTACCAGCTTAAGTTTCCAAAAGGCTAATATGGGGGCTCGTGCGTCTGCAAGCGGAAACCTGTGCCGCCCAACTGTCATCATTTATATCAGCACTTGCACCAGCCCTATGCTATAGGGACAAGAGATCCGTCAGAAAAAGGCTTCCCTTCCAAGTACGCACGTCTCGGATTCGCACTCACATTTAAATACATGCCCAGGATACTCTGACAAGATAGAGCGGTTCCGTGCGCAGGCATTATTGCCACCCAGAAACGCCCAATTTCATAAAGAGACAGATCCGGCCAAGTTCTGTCCGACGCACAATAGGACGGAGATGCTCAAAAATGCGTCAATACGCAGCAGCACATGCCCTGTATGCAAAAACTCGCCGTGTGCGTCCGTACACAGAAATCCGTCCGTCTCAGAATCAGCCTGATACAGGGAATGTCAGAGATCAACCTCTAAGCTAGGTCATAAAGTGGGAGAAAAGAGCTTTCAGATATTATGGGATTAGCTTTTCCATACCTGCTGATCTCCAAGGAAATGACTTTTCTGTAGAGCTGAAACAGAAAGAAAAGAGAAGACTGAGTGAAATAATGAAAAGTTTAACTATGCAACGACTTCATGTGCACTGCGGGCGCCACTAAGAACAGCGAGACAAGAGCTAGAAACATTAGTCATGCACTAACTACCGAGGAGATCATTAAAATGCCAAGATTAATAGCAACACTATACACACACATCTACGTACATGCAATAATATCAAATATACGCATACAAATGTCTATGCATTATATATATTTTATATATATCAAATAAAATATCTATACAAAATTATATATATATATATATATATATATATATATATATAGCGGTCTATCTTAAATACAGTCAGTGGCACCGCATTACACTGTCCATCATCTCCAAATACATACTAAAAGATTGCTATCCTTTATGACTTGAAGCATATAGCAACATCCGTGTTCTCAGTGTTTAAGCGCCCACACATCGGGCCCTATTTACATTAACTATGTTCCCAGCTACAGAGAGGTAAAAGATACTGATCCCGCTATAAAAATTCCAGTCACCAAGTTACTTCCTCGCAGAGATTAAACATTAAACCAGGACACAATAGACTGCTGTGTCTGCCAGGTTTATGGAGTGACATTTGGGTTATTCTTGAGTTAGTAAATGACACATTTGCTGCCACAGTGATGTCTCTAGCGATGTCTGGGAGGGAGGGAAGAGAATCATTTTCTTGGGAGAAGTCTGATGGAATTTTCAAAGGCAACTAGCACAAAACTTATTGCTAACAAAGGAAAGCGAGGTAGGAGTGTTTTGGTGTTTGAGTTGTGGTTGACAGTAGTACTTTGTAACACGTCTGACCTCCATTTACAAATGAAGGGTACCCTCTGATGCAACCAAAACGAAAATTCACATTCTCATGATATCCTACATAGACTAGTCTAACCGGTTCCTCTTTGGCCTCCCTCTCGCTCTTCTCTCCCCACTTCAATCCAGTCTTGACTCCGCTGCACATCTCACTTTTCTCAACCACCATATGGCACCTGCCTCCCCCACTGCAATCTGCTTCACTGGTTTCTATCCCGCTCTGAATCTAGTTCAAACTTCTCACCCTGACTTAAAAAGTCTTAGGGATAAATTTACTAAAGTGAGAGATTTTAGAAGTGAGTTTTAGAAGTGATGTTGCCCATAGCAACCAATCAGATTCTACTTAACATTTAACTAGCACCTCCTAGAAGATAGCTAGAATCTGATTGGTTGCTATGGGCAACATCACTTAAAACTCACTTCTAAAAACTCTCACTTTAGTAAAATTACCCCTTAAACTCATCCTCCACTCTCTACATCTCTAACATCTTCAACGCTCTCTCCCACCCTCTCCACTCATCCTCTGCCCAATTGCTTTCCTCCACCCTGGTCACCTCCTTTCATCTGCTCATCAAAGTTTTTGCTCTCAGACTCGCTCCCTCACTCATTTAGACTCTGTACCAGCCTCCCACACTTTAAATGCGCCCTTAAAACATACCTTTTCCTTAAAGCATACCAACCCTCCCACCTTATACACTTTCCAGTTCACCCTTTAACTTTTCAGCCCTTCCTTTCAGTATTTAAGCTATTAGTGGCAGGGTCCTCCTCCTTTTTGTTCTTCCTTAGAACACTCCATGTCACCAGGGCTCTGCTTTAGTCTTCTTCAGCAGCTTGAGCTACAGATGTGTCCTCATACACCAAGCTTCAATACACCAGGTCCCGTGCGACTCGGCTTGCGCTGAGCTTTTTTTCGTCAAAAAATGTGTCTGATGTGAGAAACAGCTTCCCAAGACTGCACAACGGAACTTGGCGAAAAAAAGCCATGAATGCTGCATCACAGCACTTTCTATACAGATTCAGGCTCAGGCGCACACAGATATACCAGTGATGCATATGAAATTATTCAGTGCAGTCTCGTGAAGCCGTTTTTCGCATTTGATTGTGACTAAGACAAATTTTGCAGAAAGGATGCTCAGCTCAAGCCGAGTTGCACCCGTTCAATTTTCTTCCGATATGATCATAGGTGCTCAAGATCTCTCACAAGCAGGTCATTGTATAGGTGTGCACCTAGTTTAAGACTCTTCGCGCACATACGTTGGGTACAGTATTACCGAGTACTGAATTGATTCCCGCCTTGGACTCATAACTGTATGCACCTGCTAGCTTCAGTAAATTGCCATACCCTTGCCCCTATTATGTGTCCTATCCTACAGTGGTGTTATATTATTGGTTGGTACTTATGCTATGGTTTTCTCATGTATATTGTACTTATACTCAGATACCATAAAATGTTTTCTATGTTTACCCAGTACAGTGTGGCACCTTACAAATACTTAAATTAATAATACTATACAAGCCACGCAATTAAAGCTTGCACCCACACTAACTCTGCTTTTTAGTTTTTTGTCCTAAATGCAATAAGAGATCAATGTGTAAAACTTATGTGGTAGTATTTCTTCGCACGTCTATACAGATGTATACAAGTCTGCTTACCTTGCACTAGAGAGAATCACGATTTTAGCCTGATAATTACCTTAGTCCCTTCATTCATTGTGGCTAGTGATTAATCCTCACCCTCTAATAAACATACCAACCATCTCAATTTGAGAAGCTTTATTCCGCTATCACGATTGGGACTGCATTATTCAGAATGGTCTTAGGAGGTATGGCCTATTCATCACTGCTCTAAATAACCGTGCTGCAATGAATGGTAAACGCGTGCATGTGCTGCTGTAAAAGGGACATGGTTAGGCATAATCCATGATGAGGACACACTCCCCCCTTGGGACATGGCCTCGCCCCAATCCAGTGGCACACAGTGTTGGGAGGTATACCTCCCTCCTCTTCCACCGTGCATTTGGTCCAGGGCTGTAGGAGGAATTGAGGTGTAGGAAAAAAAAACAGAAGACAGTTGGCGGCTATGCCTAGGGGGAGGGGCAACTTCATAAAACAAGGTGGTGCTGTAGCTTTAACCTGTACACCATTAGCAATCTATTTACACTATGTAGACAAAAATGATTGGACTCAGACAGCAAATAGAACATTTTGAAGTCAGTCCTTTGTAGGTCCACCACATGTAGCGATTACTGCAGACACCCTTCTTAGCAAACTTTCCACAAGTTCCTGGAGAATAGCAGGTGGTATGTTTTGCCATTCTGCCTTAAGTAGTGTCCAACTGTGACACTGAAGGTCGAGTCTGCCTAGAACGCACCCGTTGCTCCAATTCGTCCCAGAGGTTCTCAATGGGGCTAAGATCTGGACTCTGAGCTGGCAAGTCCATCTGGATTACCGAATTTTCTATACTGAAAAACATTTGTTGTTTCCGGAGCCTCCCTGTGAAGTGTACTTCTCAAAACCACCACGTTAGTGGCCATTTGGAGCTCGTGCGCAATGGTATGCATTTTGCATGCATGGGGGCTGTCCAATCACTTTTGTCTACATAGTGTATTTATTTTCCACAGCAGATTCATTTGCTATAAGGATCAATGATGTCAAATTTGAACTGCATTAGCAGTCACGGCGAGGTGAATATAGCATTCAAAAGATGGAGAAAAAGTACCCGTATACCAGAGGTCTAAACTGTAATTAACATATGAATGCTATAAATGGTATTTGCTTCTGCACCTTTTTATTGATGAGTACTCTCCTACCAATTACAATGTTAGTGTCATTTGACTTCTCAAAAAGAGCTTTTTATATTCACCTCCTCTCCCAAGCTGTACAGGAATGTACCAGGTGCGGCAAGATTCTATTATGTGAACCTCAGCTTCAGAAGTGTAAGAGCAGGAGGGAAATAAGAGTATTGATTTTATTCCTGTTCTTTTTCCTTACTTACAGGGCCATGGAGGAGAGGTGACCTCATTTACTGATAAACCATTGCTTCTTGCATCAATCCAAGTGACAAAATTGCTTAGCTTGGCTCTATCCTTAATAAGGTGAATATACCAGTTAATATTTCTCATCAAGGGATGGGAAATTATGGGTCTTTATGTTAATAATGTATTATTGATAAAATATCATCTTAACAGATTTCTACCAATAATCTTCTTTACTTGACATTAATGTTACTTCTTCCATGAAATATCTATATACCTGTCAGAGGGATAATAAACATTTCTATTATTTTTTCCACTTTATGCTAAAGTCAATCTCTCACATATTTGCTTTTTAATAAGCCTGTGTGCTACCAAATTCTCTCACAAAGATCACACTTGCACTAAAACGTTTGCCAGAATTAAATGGACCAGAGCGCTTAAGAGGCGAATAATAATGGTAGAACATTAGTTAACCTAAAGCAGCAACCCAGCTTTTTCTTCTTTAAATAGGAAGTTGGGTACATTTTAAGCACCTATACTAACCATTTTCCCAAATTGTCCTTCAAACAAATCATTATCTCCTTTCCACAGTCAATATGCTAACTGGCAAAGGTTTCCAGATGTAGAAGTAGGTGGGAGTATGTTAGCCTGGAAACAGAGCTCAGCTTTATATCAAAGTCTCTCTGCACACAATGACAAGTGCAATGTGACTGTGGTTGCTATGAGAGTCACATTACACTGTGGACAGTGGCCCTGATTCAGAGTCGGACGCTCTGACAGAGCACTCGCTCTGAATCAGGGCGTCTTTATTTTTTTTTTTAATGGAGCGGCCTCCTGGCCACTCGCATTGCTGTGGGTTGCCAAGCACAGCTTATGTGAGCGGCCAGGATGATGGTCGCGATGGTCAAGACCATCGGGCTTGCGACGAGACCCTTGTGATGTCAGTGGGGCCGCCATGGGAACGCCTCCGTCTGGGCAGCCCCGGCCCGCCCACCAAAGGGGGCGTGCTGTCACTCAACATCGACAGCACGCCTCCTTTGGCGCGAGACCCGGAGCGACGTATTGCCCGTCGCTATCCGGGTCTTGCGCATGACTCCGGCTCCGTCGTGCGCATGTGCTCTGGGCCACCATCGACACGGTTGCGAGCGCTCAGCGCTTGCGACTGGGTCTGAATCAGTAATAAATAATTAAAAACAGTGTGAAAAAATGGGCAACTGAAGAAGGTAACAGTCATTTTATAATGGATTTCTACTTGAATTTAAGAACACAATGGCGTTTGTGTATAGGTTATAACATCTAGCAACCAGACAGGTTGTCATTTACTAAACTGCAGAGGAGAAAGGACCATGTTACCATGAGTTACAGCACAATTATAGTTACTACATTGTATTATTAAATAAACCCCTAAAGATAAATAATGTCAGGTATCACCTGTACCCACTTCAGCACACTAAGAAAAAACATCTGAAAATTATAATAGGCCAATCACCTTTATTTTGATCCATGCTAAAAGGAATTTAGTTTATACAAGTCAGAGCCGTAAAGAATGTGACACTTTTGACATAATGCTCTTGATTTAATTAGTTATCAGCTCCATCAGTGAGTCTATATTCTTAGCCATTTTAACTCAAATACTTTTATTGTACAAAATGAAATACACAAGACAGGACCAATATTTATTAGAATGCAGCTTACACATTTCACAAGTGGCAGCATCACTCGGGCAGGGGGGGGGGATTCAATTAGACCCGATAAATTATTTGGGGTGAAAAGGGGAGGCAGCTTAATTGCCTGTGGCTATTCAATGCGCCCCCCGATACCCGTGTTAACACCTAATACATTAATGTGCCTTTGCGCATTAACACTGGTTATCGGGCATTAACACATCGGTGGACAGCACAGTTATCAGGATTTCTTTTTCTGGTCTTCTGAAACCCAAAAATAAATCCCAGTTAAGTGGGGCTAATAGAATAGCTCCAGGTAAATTACCGCGGTTAATCGAATCTCCCCCAATGTTCTTATAAAACAAATAACTGTAGCTAAAGCCATATATGCATGTTTAATTAATTGTGCAATTTAGAAGAAAGCCTGTTAGATATGAGCCTACATTTGTTTTACTTAGTTCAAAAAGTCCTATTTTTTATTACATAGTAATATTAATAAATGCACTTATAACAACCTAAATTCTACTTTAATGTTTTGACAGCAATTAATCGACTCCATGTTTAATACAATAACTGCTAGTCTCAAAGGGGTACTTTGTCCTACAATGCTCTTTATTCTAGGGGACACTGCCATTTTCCCGCCCACAGTAGTCAGAGTGGGATGTAATCAATTTACAGACGGCCGGAATCCCGACTCGGGATTAAAGAAAGGCGTCTAAATACCGAAGCCTATCTTTGTCCCCATGCTGAAATCGTGAAGTCCGGCATCCCGAACAAGGTAAGCCGGGGACAGTGTGGCTGTAGCCGCGGGGGTGTGTGTTTAGGCACTTAGGCTACAGGGAGTGGAGGGGATGGGATTATGGACCACCAAGGGGGGAAGAGTGTAAGGCAACCCCCTGGGAGTTTTAGGGTTAGGCACCACCAGGAGAGGGATAGGTTTTAGCCTACTTAGCTTCTCTTGTAGGGATTTCGGCTTATCAGGCTTCCAGCGTCTGCATTTCCCGCCGGGATATCATACCCAACCCGGCAGTGTTAGCAAAGAGAATGCACTCTGTAGCACTCAAGTAAGGAAACAGTAGTTCTGCTCTTCTCAAGCCAACCTAACAGTCCAGGTTTTAAGGATATACATGATTGATCATAGCTGACATAATTAATACCTCACTTAATTTGTTTAACCACCTTTACTCAACCATGCATCTCTCTAAAACATGAACTGCTGGGGTGCCTTGAGGACAGTCTTTGGGAACCTCTGGTTAAGGAACAAGCAGGAACTGTAATAAGTCCTTTAAACAGTGCAGCATTACTGCCTCACAGCACTGAGGTCATGGGTTCAATTCCCACCAAAGCTGTGTGGAGTTTGAATATTTTCCCCCTGCATTTGCGTGGATTTCCTCCGGGTACTCCGGTTTCTTTCAACAAGCCAAAAGTATACTGGTAGGTTAATTGGCTTCTAACAAACAAATTAACACTAGTGTGTGTGCGCGTGTACATGTGGGATATAGATTGTAAGCTCCACTGGTGCAGGGACTGATGTGAATGGACACATTCTCTGTAAAGCGCTGCAGAATGTGTGTGTACTATATAAATAACTGGTAACAAATAGTTATCCATAGCAACCAATCAGCTGCGAGCTAGCATTTATCTTTAAAGAATGGGTAGAAGTGGGATGGTTGCTATGGACAATTTCTCCCCATGTCCACTGTTCAGAAGGCTTGATACATCTTCTCCCGAGTGAACGTTGAGCGTTTTGGATGCTAGTATATATGAAGGTGAATAAAGCACCTCTGCGCTGTCACAGGTACAGATATGCCCAGCTATAGCCTTGCCGCTAGCGTGGCAAAATGCATGACGCTTAGTGCAAGACGCACACCAGCGAGCGGATACGCACACTGCATACACGACCACGCCTCCATAGGAATACATGGTTATGAAAGCAGTGTGTGCCATAGCGTATCGTATGCAGGCGCAGGGAAGCTCATTTCGCAATGCGTGCGTACATTTGTGGCGATCAGCAAACAATGTAACTGGGCGCATCTGTAATTAGGACTTTGTCAAAAGTTTTTCAGTCAAGGTCAGTACATTTTCACTGGCATAAATAACTTGAGGAACGTTTTCACTTTCATCACAAATATCTCTGGCTTGCCATTTTAATCTGTCTTCTGCATAGGGGGATAAGTAGTAATACATATTTTGCAATCTTTCTGCCCTTAAATTGAGCCTTACACAAATGTGAAGCATATCATGCTATGTTCTAACATCAGATAGAAGCACAAATTGCTCCTTTTGTGAGAGTGACTTTCAAGGTTAATCCTGGTGATGTCTGTATTAGGCGCTTAAATAGGATCCTTCTCATTTCTGCAGCGAACATTACCATACAGCGTGCAGACATTAAATGTTCTCTCCATGACGAACGGAGCATAGGGTGACTTTATATGTCCTAAAGAGAACAAAGTGCATAGCGCACTGTATATAATAAATGACAGGACCTCCACTAAATACAGTCAGGTGCATAAATATTGGGACATTGACAGAATTTTCATATTTTGGCCTCTATTCACCACCACAATGGCTTTGAAATGAAACAAACAAGATGTGCTTTAACTGCTGACTTTCAGATTTAATTTGAGGGTAATTACATCCAAATCAGGTGAACGGTGTAGGAATTACAATGGTTTCTATATGTGCCTCCCACTTTTTAAGGGGCCAAAAGTAATGGGACAAACTAAACAATCCTAAACCTAACTTTCACTTTTTAATACTTTGTTGCAAATCCTTTGCAGGCAATTACAGCCTGAAGTCTGGAATGCATAGACATCACCAGTCGCTGGGTTTCATCCCTGGTGATGCTCTGCCAGGCCTCTACTGCAAATGTCTTCAGTTCCTGCTTGTTCTTGGGGCATTTTCCCTTCAGTTTTGTCTTCATCAAGTGAAATGCATGCTCAATCGGATTCAGGTCAGGGGATTGACTTGGCCATTGCATAACATTCCACTTTTTAGCCTTAAAAAACTCTTTGGTTGCTTTTGCAGTATGCTTCGGGTCATTGTCCATCTGCACTTGTAAGCGCCGTCCAATGAGTTCTGAAGCATTTGACTGAATATGAGCATATAATATTGCTCGAAACACTTCAGAATTCATTCTGCTGCTTTTGTCAGCAGTCACATCATCAATAAATACAAGGGAACCAGTTCCATTGGCAGCCATACATGCCCACGCCATGACACTACCACCACCATGCTTCACTGATGAGGTGGTATGTTTTGGATCATGAGCAGTTCCTTTCCTTCTCCATACTCTTCTCTTCCCATCACTCTGGTACAAGTTGATTTTTGTCTCATTTGTCCATAGGATGTTGTTCAAGAACTGTAATGGCTTTTTTAGATGTTGTTTGGCAAACTCTAATCTGGTCTTCCTGTTTTTGTGGCTCACCAATAGTTTACATCTTGTGGTGAACCCTCTATATTCACTCTTATGAAGTCTTCTCTTGATTGTTGACTTTGACACATATACACCTACCTCCTGGAGAGTGTTCTTGATTTGGCCAACTGTTGTGAAGGGGTTTTTCTTCAGCAGGGAAATAATTCTTCTGTCATCCTCCACAGTTGTTTTTCGTGGTCTTCTGGGTCTTTTGGTGTTGCTGAGCTCTCCGGTGCATTCTTTCTTTTTAAGAATGTTCCAAACAATTGATTTGGCCACACCTAATGTTTTTGTTATCTCTGGGTTTGATTTTTCAGCCTAATGATGGCTTGCTTCACTGATAGTGACAGCTCTTTGGATCTCATATTGAGAGTCGACAGCAACTGATTCCAAATGCAAATGTCACACCTAGAATCAACTCCAGACCTTTTACCTGCTTAATTGATAATGAAATATTGAGGGAATAGCCCACACCTGTCCATGAAATAGCTTTTGAGTTGATACTCCCATTACTTTTGGCCCCTTAAGAAGTGGGAGGCACATATAGAAACTCGTAATTCCTACACCGTTCACCTGATTTGGATGTAATTACCCTCAAATTAAATCTGAAAGTCTGCAGTTAAAGCACATCTTGTTTGTGTCATTTCAAAGCCATTGTGGTGGTGAATAGAGGCCAAACTATGAAAATTCTGTCAATGTCCCAATATTTATGCACCTGACTGTACAATTAATCATGAAAAAGAAAAAAAAAAACAGAATAAAACCCCTTAAATGCTTTGTCATATACATGTAATAGTCATCCCTTACCCCAAATCACAGCAATAAAGTGACCTGAAACAAGTAACGCATATAATATACGGTATAACAAACATTTCCCCCCTCCATTTTTTTTAAAGGGGATATAATTGCTGTCATTAAATAACACTTTGTATTCAGCATACACTTAATTTAACAACTAGAAAATAAACCTTAGACATTAAAAAAATATATATATGTCTAAGCATACAGACGTGACCTCATACAGCTAGACCTTATGCGCCATATGGAGCAAGAAGCCTGACTCAATTTAGACACTTCATCGTGGGCAAGGGTACCCTTGCTGAATTTTGTGTCTTCATTTGCTGATAATGTGCGAAGTACTATATTTAGGATTAGTATTTTTGTTCGCAAAAGAAGTGGCATAAAGTAGCAGATTAAACAGAATGATGCGTAGCTCGAAATCACTTGCATATGAACTCTTTCTTTTCACTCAAATAACATACTCCTGAATTTTGTGTCTTAATTTTTTTTAATAGTGTACTAAAAGGGCCCATTTATCAATGAGTTATCATACGCAACGGGGTTTAAAACTCCAGCCAATCAGGTCCCAACTGTCATTTTTCAAACAGATTTCATTTAGGATCTGATTGGCTGGAGCACCATCATACCCAACGAGTTTTAAAACTTGTTGCGTATGATAAAACTCGTTGATAAATGGGCCCCTAAGTTCTTAAGGATTACTATTTCTTTGTCACAAATGTATTCGTATAAAGTAGCAGATTGAGATGCAAAAATGAAGAATAAGTCGCATGGCTAACTCGCATAGTCCGTAAGGAGTCAAATTGGGTTATTTGACGATAGGTGTATGGAGAAACATCGATAATTAAATTTCAAAAGAGCAAAGCAAACAAATACCCCTTTTACACCGGAGCTAAAACCCGGGTTTTTGAAGGGTTAACCAGGGCAGCTCCCTGGTGTAAAAGGGGAGAGAGTTGGATCGCCGGGTCGAGTGACCCGGCAATCCAACCCAGGTAACTAGCAGGGTTTAACACGGGCTTAGCCCGTGAAACCCTGCTGTGAGAACAGCGCACTCTGGGTCACGATGACTTGGAGTGCGCTGCTAGCCGGCCGATTGGTCCGGCTTCAGTGGCGCTTGGAGAAGACGTCATCTCCAAGCGACCACTTTCACTCCGCAAAAGCCGGGTCTATGCAGACCTGACTGCGGTGTGAGCGGCGCTGACTCAGGTATATCCCGAGTCGGCGCCGGCAAAATTCCGGGTCTGATCCGGATACGAACTTTGTTCCAACTCCGGGTCAGACCCGGAATTTAGGTGAAAAAGGGGTATAATTGTGGTTTTGGAACACACATCCTCCACCTCTGCACTAATTACACCTTCTATTTGCATAGGTCACATGGTCTGTGACAGTAATAGCGCACCTGTCCTCCACCTCTACATCCATTACACCCGCTTAGTGCGAACGTCACATGGGCTGCCAGATGTAATGGTGCACCTGTCCTCCACCTCTACATCAATGACACCTGCTCTGTGCAGAGGTCACATGGGCTGCCAAAATAATGGAATACATGTCCTCCACCTCTACAAGGCCTAAAGCTGCATACACACACAAACAACGATTTTGTTACCAACGAATTTATGAACGATTTTCTGTCAGATTATCTGTCAGATTTTTTTAAAGTGTAATAAATGATTTTTTGGAACTACAAACGATTTTTGCATATTGCCTTAATGAAAATCGTTCAGTTGCATACCTCCCAACATGACCCTCTCCAGGAGGGACACAATGCTCTGGTCCTGGACTTCCCTGGTAACAGGTGGGGCTGCAGAGCAGGTCAAAATTCAAATAGGGGAGCCACACCAACTGTCATTTCACATGCTGCCAAACATCACTGGCTGGGACTGGCAGTTGGTGTGGCTCCCCTATTTGAATTTTGGACTGTGCTGCAGCCTCACCTCTGGAGCCTCCACTAATGATAAAATATCAAGGAAGTCCAGGACCAGAGCATTGTGTCCCTCCTGGAGAGGGTCATGTTGGGATGTATGTAGTTGGTCAGTCTGACTGAACTACAAACGTGAACGCGCATGAACGATAAACGTTCATCATTTTAACTTAGAAAGTAAACGATTTTTTCAACGATTGAACGATATCGTTAATGATAATCGTTCAAAAAAATCGCTGTGTGTATGCACCTTTAGAGTAATGACACACCTGTCTTCCTTGACTGCACCAACATCTGCTCCGCACATGCATATATTTTAAAATTATATATATATATATATATATATACACACACATACATATATACACATATACACACACACACACATACATACACACACACATACATATATATTTTGGCAGTACAGGTTGAGTCTCCCATATCCAAAATGCTTGGGACCAGGGGTATTTTGGATAACGCAATATTCTGTATTTTGGAATATTTGCATTTAATAATGAAATATCTTGGGAATGGGACCCAAATATACACACAATGCATTTATGTGTTATATACACCTTATACACACAGCCTGCAGGTAATTTTATGCAATATTTTCAATAATTTTGTGGCTCAAACAAAGTTTGTGTACAGAAATTAAATTCATTTCTGTTTCACATACACCTTATACACACAGCCTGAAGGTCATTTTATACATTCATTTTAATAATTTGTGCCTTAGACAAAGTTTGTGTACATTGAACCATCAACAATCAAAGGTTTCATTATCTCAGTCATGCCAAAAAAATTCAGTATTTCGGAATTTTTGGATATGGGAGACTCAACCTGTACAGTGAACACATTGTATGAGATTATAGGGCTGTAACCTAAACTTCCCTCAGTCATATTTCAGGTCCATTCTGAACAAGATAAATACTTGCCACCAAACACCTCATTTAGATTTACATAAAGCCCATGTTAGTAGCTAAAAAGATTATGGGAAAGAGAAGAGTAACAGCATCTGTACTAAATGGTGAGCTCTATAAACCGACTTACTAGCACCATCCGTAAAACTACAGTAGGTTTAGTACTAAAATAAATATTTTTTTTAACTAAATAATTGCTTTATAGATTAGACAAATAAAGTAAAATAAAAACATAGGGTTAGCGTTTCTACCAACCAAGGGCAAGGCTTTTCTTTATAAAGGCGAGCAAAGACTCGAACAGGTCTGCACGCTGTAATATAAGCCTTTAATATGAGGCTGGGTTAGAAACCAGACAATCAGCAGTTCCCCAATTTCCTTTCTGCAGGTATGGAAGAGTCATGTCTACACTTCTAGATGCTACGGTCTGTAACTGACAGCTAGTTTATCCACATACAGAGCTGCCAGTGTTTATTCTTATTTATGTCTTTTTTAATACAGACCTGTTTTATGCTGTACAATATCAGCTATAATTCCACTACTGTGAATAAAACCATGTATAACATTATGAAACAGACGCTTTTCACATCATTTCCTCTGTCTTTTAGCGTCTAGACAGTGGATGTAGAAATTTGGTGGGCTCAACTGATATTAGGAGCATAAACTCTATGAATGCACAAGGGGCCAGCCACATACTTTCCAACTGTCCCCATTTCAGTGCTCTTCCCCACCATCCCTCTTGACAGATGAGGAAGTTGAGGGGCATCTCCAGTGCCCGACTCTGGTGCTTTTGGCACTTAAAGGGTGTTGGAAAGGAAGTACAGGGCAGTCTAGTATTTAAAAACAGCTATCCCCCACATCTGCAGACATCTGGTAACCAACCTAATTCTCTAATATTTTTTATTAATATCTTCCATTGGTTTTTAATCAATTGATGGGCAGCACGATGGCGCAATGGTCAGCTTGCTGCCTCACAGGTCTTCAGTACGCTTCCCAGCAAGGCCCTATCTGGGCCGTTGTGATGTCTGGCCAGACATATTGATGAGGCCGTCGGTATAGTGTGTACTCCACATGAGTATTCTCTGTAAAGCAATGCACAATGTGTGCAATGTATGAATAACTTAACCACTTGCCTGGCATGGTCGCAGTTTGAAACCACACCAGGCAGTACGCTAACTGACATGGTCGCAAACGATGGGACCCATCAGTAATACAGTGATAGCAACAAAGAGCAGAGGAACCTACCAGCCCCTCTGCATCCCTGCTACACCCCCCAGTGACTGCCGTGCTGCCGATCACTGCTGATCGGTCAGCACGGTAGGACCCAACTCTCTGCAGCCGACGAGGAAATGCAAATTAACACACACCCACCCCCACTGTACTTGGCAGCTGCTCAGAGGAGCAGTTGCTGGGGAAATCAAAGTCACGATGTTCCGAACATTGGTCCAATACATTGATGATTGCTATTAAAAAAAAAAATCAATGTTAAGGTTGTGTTTCAAATATATACTGTATATGTGGCTAATAAATAAAGAGGCTCCATACACCGCAAACAAAATGATCAAGAAAATACCATTGCAATCCTGTATATACTATGCCGTGGAACCCTTTTCAAGCCAAATGAATAAAATATAATTCTAAACAACTGTTTATTTGAAGTCAACTATTAATATTA
This sequence comes from Taudactylus pleione, assembly GCA_031769625.1. Taxonomy (NCBI): domain Eukaryota; kingdom Metazoa; phylum Chordata; class Amphibia; order Anura; family Myobatrachidae; genus Taudactylus; species Taudactylus pleione. The sequence continues at coordinate 16,495 of JAUIMM010001135.1, forward strand.
TATTTGGGAAAGCAAAAAACAACTAAATGAAAAGCATTGTATTATTCTTCTTAACCAATTTGAGTGGGTCATTTTGATGCCATTTTACCTTGGAAATGCCACTAATGAGGTTCCCAGTGTTAACCACTCTTTGCAAAAATGCTCTTACACACAACTCAGAAGTATACAGGCTAGTTATAAATAGTGTATAGGTTTACATTAAAGTGGTTCAGTTCGTCACTGTGACCTATATATTCCTGGAGTCATGTCTATCAGTGAATACACTAGCTAGCTTATACAGATCAAAAAGCAGAAGAGTCAATAATGACATGCAGCATTAATGGATTTGTTAAGGAGAACACGATTCCAGATGGTAACTTAGTGAAGCCATTTACTGCTTACGAAAGTTGTTTGCATATTGCACTCCTAGCATCTGAGAAGATACCACTATAGTGTAACCCATGGGACAAAGCAAACCCAAATGCAGATCATGAAAATAATGGATTGTGAACAGGGGAAGCTCTGAACAAGTGTAACATTTGGTTTACAGCCCCGGTGTCTCTCGAACTCAGAGTCGCCTCTCTAGAAGGCGAAGCACAGCGACAGATGTTTCTTGCTCAATGTCATTATTGCCACCTCGTTTTTACTACCAAGCAAAAAGCAGCAGGGATTATAGGGAAGAGACTTTAATTAAACAAATGCAATATTAATGAGGGGCTTGGCGATATGACAAGACAACGAGCTGCTGTACTCATATACTCTGTCTGAAGAGCCTTAACCTGCGTTAGGATTGTGATATAATTTAATGGGACCTTAATAATTTAACAATTAGTAAAATCCAAGGAAACATTTTTAAATATTTCGGTGAGGGGACACTAGATTGTTACCAAAGAACAGGCATCCATTGCCTATGTGTGGGAACCAGATTGTGAGCTGAATTTAGAGTGCAGCCTATTTATTGTGCACTAAGACTGTCACTGCGGCAAGATGATACCCGGACACCGGTTGATTGGTCAACATTAAAAAGGTAGACATCCAGAAAATCGACATTCTGAATGCTGACAGTAACAAAGTTGACATTATGACAACCATTATTCTGTGAACATGTATTTAGGTCAACAGGGTTAAATGTTTGACACTCAAAAGGTCGGCATTTAACAGATGAACAGTAAAAAAAAAATTTTCAGGATTTTCAGGGTTAGGCCAAGGGTTCCCAAGCTCGGTCCTCATGGCACCCTAACAGTTCAGGTATTAAGACTATCCATGCTTGTGCATAGATGGCATAATCAAACTGACTGAGGTACTAATTAGGTCACATGTGCTTAAATATGGATATCCTGAAAACCTGTACTGTTAGGGTGTCTTGAGGACCATGTTTGGGAACCACTAGTTTAGGCTAAAATGGCAATACAACCACACACCCCTCCAAAAAAGACAAGTGTTGGCATATTAGTGTTGTCATGTTAAATGTTGATCTTTTGACTGTCGGCCATATGACCATAACTACCTTTTTACTGTCGACATTCAGAACCAGTCAGTCAACCTTCTGGAGTCCAGATCTTTATTACATTGACCTTTTGAACCACACCCATGAGGCCCATCTAGTCTTCTTTCAGTCCATAAAATGGTTGCTACTCCCAGCGACAGTGATGTACTAGTTCCCACATATGTTTCTCATGTTATAAGAACCCATGAACATGTATTGCATATATATGTGTCTCCAGTTATTAATGGGAAGGCGTTTGTACTGTGGTGTAAGGATACTCAGCTCTAAACGCATCAGGAATACAAGCAACGAGGAAATATGAAAGGCCTGCTGTTTCGCTGGACCATAATAACGCAGGATGTAACAGTACTGATAATGACATCTACAAATATAATTAAACAGCTTCACAAGCAGCTTTTATACCTCATTAAAGCTACTACAGAGTATCAGATGAATGTATTATTTGGTAGATGCATGTAGAATACTATAGATTGTAAGCTTGCGAGCAGGGCCCTCTTACCCTTACATATGTCATGTATGTATGTCTTTTACCCAGTATAATGTTAATCTTGATTCAAATTGTAAAGCGCAACGGAATTTGCTGCGCTATATAAGAAACTGTGAATAAATAAATAATAATACACTAATGCTGATTAGTATTTCTGGATGGTTTCATCTGCAAAACAATATATTTGGGAAGCATCTCCTTGTTTCCTATCCAGCCCTATGGCACCATGTACAAACCCATAAGCATCACTACAGGGTTTTCAGAGGACCTGGTTTACAAGTGTAGTTCAGCACTGCCATACTGGTAAGAAACAAAAAATGTAATAAAGACCAATCCGTTACACTTTTCCAACTGGGACACAGATTATGGAGCATATCTATCAAATGAACGATATCCATGGATGAAACATCATGTTATAATATCCCGCTGGTTCACTTGGATTCTACAGATGATGCTATTTTGACCATTAGTGAACTGGAAGTCAGATCTTGTTTACATAAAACAATTAGGAAAGTCCCAGGTCCTGATAATATCCCTGGAAGGGGACTCTGTGAATATGTGGATTAATTAGCGGGGCTTCTAACTAGGATTTATAATCTTGCCTTATTAGAATGTGCTGTTCAGAAATGTTTGAAAACCACTTTGATTGTTGCAGTCCGCAAAAATACGGTAGTGTTAGGCTTGAATGATTGTCGCCCAATTGCCTTAACTTCTCTGATTATGTAATATTATGGGGGAGTACTTACTAATACCTCTTTTCCACCAAAAACCCAGGTCCGACCTGGGTTTTTGGACATGGTTCCAACCCTGGTCAGACCCATTTACACTGCACCTTTGATCTGGGTTACTCCCAGGTCAGCCCTGTTCACACTGAACTCAGGTCTGCCCTGCTAAACCTGTGAGGTCATAAAAAGTGGGAGGTGACTGCTCCACAACCACCAATCTGCTCATTTTAGGCATGACCCAGGTCAGATAACCCGGGTTGCACCATTTACACTGCACCATTACCTGGGTCCATCCTGGGTCCAACCCTGGTAGCTACCTGGGTTGGATTGCAGGGTCACTTGACCCAGGTTATTTTTCAGGGACCCTTTTACACTGAGCTGCGACCTGGGTAGACCCAGCAAAAACCCAGGTTTTTGCTCTGGTGTAAAAGGGGTATAAGTATCAGAAGGGCGTCCTTTCTGTGGGCTTTGTTCTTCAACAATTGGCTCACAAAGCTAACAGGTCCACAGAGGATGCCCTTCTGTCAGTGCTTCATAATGCTCTCACACTCAATTCTCATTTGTAGATTATAGCTCAGCATTTAATACTAAATTGTCCCATCATTGTTGATTAATAAATTAATTAATATTGGCTACAGTGTTCCAATATGCAAATAGTTGTTGGATTTTCTGCCAGATCTTCCCCAGTCTGTCAGTGCTCACCAGAAATGACCATCAGTACTGGTGTTCCCCAGGGATGTGTTTTAAGGGCCTGATTCATTAAGGATCGCAACTGCTAAAGCGTACGCAAATGGCCGATTGGTGCATACTGCGGATGTACCGCAGGGAGCAAAGACACCACTGCGTTCGCACTGCTATCACCCAGACGACGGAGAGCCACCGCAGACTGATTGACAGGCACTAAGCGTTTAGGGTTGGTGACGGGTGGGGTGGTTGGAGAAACGCAGGCGTGCCTGTCCGTTTGGACGCCGTTGCATGGGCGTGCATAAATTAGCCAGTGCGACTGCATATGCAGCTTGAGTACTTACTGTGTGCAAAGAGGTTAGCAATTTCTAAGTAAGGTCAGGGCTGCTGTAATTCGGCATGAGGAGCCGATGGTACTCTGTTACCGATGTTTATGGAGGTTTGCAAGGTATTACGGATGTGAGATATCAGTAGTGGGAGGCAGTGGACGTCTCTATACTGGCAGTGCGATGGCTTGTGATTGCAATAATTAGCATATTTTCGCAACAAACCTGCATGCGATTATGGAGCTGCGCTCGCAATAGCAAGCCTTAATGAATCAGGCGCGCAGACAGTTATAATCTTTGTATACTATTGATTGTGCTTAGTCCTCAAACATGACTAACATTTGCGGATGACACCACTGTGGTGGGTTTAATTAGCGATGGAGATGAGGGCACACAGTGCCCACACCCAACACCTTGTACATTGGAGGTAGGCAAACCATGTATTCCTTAACAATAAACACATTAAAGAGGTTATCTTAGATTTTAGAAAGACAAAAAGAACCAATCTATAGCCATTATGTATAAGGTATGCAATCGGGAAGCCGGCCGACGTAAGCCCGACAGTCGGGTTCCCGACTGCTTCATCCCGGCGAGGGTTAAATGACAGGCATCTAATTCTAGACGCCTGTGATTTTACCGACGCCGGGAGACTGGCATCCCGATCGAAGTGATGGAGGGTGCTGCTGCGGACAGCCGCGGGGGCGGGAGGGTTAGGTTTAGGGCTCCGGGGAGGGGGGGGGGGGGGGGATGACGACGACTTCGGGTTAGGCTAGGGGGAGGGAAAGTTAGGAACCCCCGGGGGGGGGGGGGGGGGGACTTAAGTTTAGGCACATAGAGGGGGAATTATGGTTAGGCACTGGGGGGGAAGTTAGGGTTAGGCACCCCTAAGGAGGGGTAGGGTTAGGGGGGTTAGGTTAGTTCATACTTACCTGCTGACGATCTGGATTTTCAGCCGCATCGGCCTGTCGCTGTCGGGATTTCAACCGCCGGACTTGTGTCCGGCAGTAATTCGTATGTATTCCATGTATAAGACATAGAAGTGGAAAGGGTGAAGACATTTACATTTTTAGGTGTGAATAAAAAAGATGACCTTACTTGGGCTACTCGCATCTCTATAAATAACTAGTAATCTCCTCTGCGGTAGGGATGGCTCAGCAACGCCTTTTCTTCTTACACTGGTTGAGTGCTGCAAGTTTGCCTAGGAATATTTCAATACATTTTTACAGATGTGTAAATCGGGAGTACACAGACGTATTCTACCTTGGCGTGGTAAGGTAACTGCTCCCAGGCAAAACACAGGTCTAAAGACAGTAGTTAAAGAAGCAGGGTGATTATTCTTGCGCTACCTTGGCTAGAGGAAATCTATTTAATAAGTAGTGTGACAAAGGCAAATAAAAATTGTGGATAATGGCCACCCATGTTATAATCTTTTTCATCTTTTACCACCAATAGAAGATTAAGATTAGAACCTGCACCAGCAGATTTAGGAGTAGTTTCTTTACTTCTGTGATTTTTAGATTAAATTTACAGGGAGCAGTTTTTATTGCGTGTTACTATTGTGTTGTTATACGACTGTTTTAAAATTTCACTTAGTTGAATTTGGTGTTTTGTCGTGACAAACAATTAAATCACTATATTTCTTACCAGGACGAGTTATAATCGGCGAGTGTCTACTCATGATGGCCCCATGATAAATTGCTCATATATAACACTCCGATAAATTGCCCAAATAATAACCAACGCAATATGTGGTGAGAAGGAGCTAATTTTCAGACATTAAAGCAAATAATGATAAATAGGTCTGTGAACCAGCTTTGTGACGGTCACAGGGAGCCTAAAATACATGTTTCAAAATCTTATACACAGATATTTGAGGAAACGTTGTGATCGCAGGAGGAAAAGCTTCCTAAACATAACAGACTTCCTGTCAGTAATTCCATTAATAAACACAACAAGCATCCTCTTTTTGCCTGAAATAGCTTGTACTGCAAACAAACAACATCAAATATGGGAGGTTTCGTCACCATTTTCACAGACCTATGAAGGAATGTAGCTGTTTAATAGGAACTAAGACTTAATGGGGCTAATCAAATTCCCCCCTAAGTTAAAGGGTGCTAATTGAACGCCAGCTCCTATTCAATTAGCTCCGCTTATCAGGATTTCTTTTTGGGTCTCCTGAGACCAAAAAGAAATCTGAGTTAAGGGGCGATAACAGCTAGGTATCGCACGAATCAGTGTACTATACACGAATTCTGTGTGTTAACAAGTTAATTTAACAGGCATTAACACAGCTATCGGGTGTAAAAAGGAGCCTAATTGAATCGCCCCAGGCGATAAAGCCTGAGGCTACCACCCTTTTTTTACTGCCGATAATTTAATCGGAGCTAATGGAATTCCACCTTTAATGACCTTTAACTTTTGCATCAGTTGAGAAGTAAATTACATTTATATAAAGAATTTGCCCAAACTTTCTATATGATTGAATATTTAGCAATGTTTTGTCCTGAAGTCATTAAGCCATCAAGCACAACCTGCCTGCACAGTACAGGCCCATCAGGAATAAATATTATGGCATATACACACGTTCAGATTTGTCAGATGAACGATTGAACGATTTTTGAATCGTCCAAGTCTGACTACAAACACATCAGATGTCAGATATCGTTATGTGACCATCGGGAACGCGCATCGTTCAAATCATTCATCTGACAGATATGTCAGATTGTCCTTCAGATATGAACGATTTTTTAAATAGTTATCGTTCAGATCTGAAGAAAAATCTGACCGTGTGTATGCACCATTAGTAACACATAGGAGATGTACTAAGCTCTGAAAAGTGATAAACTGGCAGTCACTCAGCTCCCAACTGCCATGTCACAGGCTGTTTGAAAAATGACAGTTAGGACCTGATTGACTGGTGGTTAATCACTCTCCAGTTTATCACTTTTCAGAGCTTAGTACATCTGGCCCAGGATGACTGCCTGCTTCCTTACTTGTGGCCAAACTGAAAGTGCACCCGATCAGACGGCTGAACAGTTCCCTGCCGCCTGTATAAGAGCGGGATGCAGTCGGGATGGAGACGGTCTAAATGCCGACCGTCGGCATCCAGACTGTCTAATCTTGGCAAGTGTCTAATGACGGGCATCGAAATCCCGACGTCTGTCATTAGACCTACGCCGGGAGCCCGACACCCGGCTAACCAATCGAAGGGGGGGGGGGGGGGGAGGGTTAGGTGAGGGGCTCCCAGGGGGGAATTAAGGTTAGGCACCCCCCCCCCCCCCCAAGAGGTTAGGTTTAGGCTAGGGGATGGGGTTAGGCACACCCCGGGAAACTTCGGGTTAGGCTGTGGGGAAGGGGCGGTTAGGTTTAGGCACTTAGAGGGAGGTTAGGGTCAGGCACCCCTAAGGGAGGGTTAGAGGGGGGGAGGTTAGGTTAGTAAATAGAAAAAAACGTACCTGTCGGGATCTTCACTGCCGGTCCGCCGCTGTCGGGATTTGAACTACCGGCCATGCGAGAGCCTGAACTTTGGTTTCCATTACTGTGCTAAATCGTAATTAAACACTATAGAAATGGCTTCAGCTAAAGACAAGCTTTCAATTCAGAAACAAATCAAAAATTATTTTTCCCACTAATTTATGTAACAGAATAATTTAATTATAAACAAATAAAGGACTATTTTATTCCAGTGCCCCGGGTCTTTTTTTAGTCAGGTTACACTAGGATGTCAGAGCCTATTGTAATAATTTCTCAGATCAGTAATGTCTGCATGTAACCAATTCTGACTGGAGATGAATAGCTCAGATGCTGAAAAGGGCTCAATTTAACGGAACCAGTGGAGCCAGGGTCAAGGTTACAATAGTGCTCATGTTTTTGAAGCACCTTAGTTCTCAAGCAGGGTTCTTTTGAAATGTCCTGACAAAAGCTAAAAACCTTCAACTGCTCTTAAAATAACAGGATTTTGGTACTTACCGTTAAATCCCTTTCTCCAATTCCACAGGGGACACTGGAGTCTCAGTACAGTGGGGTATAGATGTGGGATAACCGGGAGCTGGCACTTTAATAAATCTGAATAGTAACTAGCTCCTCCCCCTCTATACCCCCTACAGGTCAGTCTAAATAAACTGTGCTCGAGGAGAGCTGGAAATAGAATAACAAAGGAGAAGAGAACTAGAATATACATAAACAACAAGCAAATATGCAAAAAAATCAAGCAGACTTGAAGGAAAAACTTGACTATCCAAACCCGGCAGAACAATAAAACAAATGCAGGTGGAACAGCGCCGGGTGAGCGTCCAGTGTCCCCTGTGGAATCGGAGAAAGGGATTAAATCGGTAAGTACCAAAATCCTCTTTTCGCCTTCATCCACTAGGGTACACTGGAGTCTCAGTACAGTGGGGACATCCCAGAGCTCACAGTCCAGGAAGGAGAGCGCTGAGAACCCAGCAAAAACAGCATGGCCATACTGTGAAGCAGAAGCCGCAAAAGTGTCAAAATGGTAAAACTTTGTAAAAGTATGCCGGCCCGACCAAGTGGCCGCTCGACAAAGCTGGGTCAGGGAACCCCCCCCAGGCAGCCGCCCACGAAGGACCAACCGAGCGAGTAGAATACACGGTGATTGAAGTAGGTGGTTGCTTTGATGCAGCCAAATAGACATTTATCTGATTGTCAGACGGATCCATCTAGAAATAGTAGCCATATCATATTGAACAAACAGCGTATCAGACTTCCGGAGTGATGCTGTCCTATCAACATAAATCCGAAGAGCCAGAACAACATCTAGGGATCTGGAAGCCGAAGAATCCTCATTAAAACACCGGAACTACGATCGGTTGGTTGATGTGAAACGCAGACACTACCTTAGGCAAAAAGGATAACTGCGTACGTAGCTCAGCCCTATCCTCATGAAAAATAAGGTCAGGCGGACGACAAGAAAGCGCCCCTAGCTCAGACGCACACCTAGCAGAGTCGAGCGCCAACAAGAGAACCACTTTGCATTATAAAAATTTTAATTCCACTGTTTGTAAAGGTTCAAATAGGGAAGATTGGAGAAAAGATGACCAAATCCAAATCCCATGGGGCCGTAGGAGGTACAAACGGAGGTTGTAATCTGACAACCCCTTGTAGAAAAGTCTGGACATCCGGTAATAATGCTAGTCGCTTTTGAAAGAAAATCGACAAAGCCGATACTTGAACTTTTAAAGATCCCAGACGAAAGACCTGCTGATAAACCAGCCTGTAGAAAAAGAAGCAGCCTGGCTAAGTTGAATTCTGACGGTGACGCACCCTTGCGTTCACACCAAGCGCCATATGCCTTCCATATGCGATAATAGTGCTTAGAGGTAACTTCCCTTCTAGCCCTTAACATAGTAGGCATCACCCTGGAAGGGATACCCTTCTTTCTTAAGATAGCCCTTCAACAGCCACGCCATCAAACAAAGCCGCTTTAAGTCCTGATAAATAAACCGACCCTGTTACAGTAGATCTTCTTGCAGAGGAAGAGGCCATGGGTCGTCTATCAGTACAAGATGTAGGTTGGAATACCACGCTCATCTGGGCCAGTCTGGAGCCACCAACAGAACCTTTACCCCTTCTTGCTTGATTCTTTGCAGCAGACGAGGAAGGAGTGGGAGTGGTGGAAATAGGTAGACAAACTGAAACCGCCAAGGAGCTGTTCGAGCATCCACCGCCACTGCCTATGAATCTCTTGTCCTGGAGCAGTAACGTGGCAGTTGATGGTTCAGTCTCGACGCCTTAAGAGCTACCTGAGGGAGACCCCAACGCTGAATCAGTTGTTGGAAGACCTGCGGATTGAGCATCCACTCTCCCGGATGAATGTCCTGTCGACTGAGGTAATCGGCCTGCCAATTTTCTACCCCTGGTATGGAAATTGCTGATATCACTACTGCATGTTCCTCTGCCAGAGAAGAATGCGGCTTACCTCCCTCATGGCGGACGGACTCTTGGTACCGCCCTGCTTGTTGATGTACGCCACAGCTGAGGCATTCTAGGATTGCACTCTGATGGCCTGGCCCTTCAACTAAGGATGTGGCACCGGAAGAGCACAGAACACGGCCCTTAGCTCCAGAATGTTTATGGGCAGTACTGCCTCCAGCCGAGTACAGCGGCCCTGAAAGTGTCTTTCCTGAGTCACTGCCCCCCATCCTCTCAGACTGGCGTCTGTGGTGAGGAGAAACCATTCCCACAATGCAAACCTCTTGCCTGCCAATAGGTGAGAGGAATTCAGCCACCAAAGGAGAGATGTCCGAGTCCTGGGTGACAGTTGAACTCACTGGTGAAGTAAGAGGTGGGATCCTGACCACTGAGAGAGGAGGTCCAATTGGAATGGACGGGCAAGGAACCTCCCGTATTGGATGGACTCGAAAGACGCAACCATCTTTCCCAGAAAGCGAATACACAGGTGCACTGACACCCTGCGATGACGCATTATCAATCGCACCATGTGTTGGATGGAGGTGACTTTTTCCTGCTGAAGAAATACCTTCTGCTCCACTGTGTACAAAATCATCCCTATTAAAGGCAGACGTGGTGTAGGCTGCAGATGAGATTTTTGGTAATTCAGGATCCATACGTGTTGCAACAGCAGGCTCTGTGTTACCCGGATGTCCTGCAGTAATTGAGAGACTGACGGAGCTTTGAGGAGTATGGCGACCAAGTAAGGGACTATAGTAACCGCTTGTATCCTAAGAAGGGCCATCATTACTGCCATGACCTTCGTGAACCTCTTGGTGCTGATGAAAGACCGAAAGGTAAAGGTAAGGCCTGGATTTGAAAATGAGAGGCCCGCACTGCGAACCGAAGGAATGCCTGATGAGGAGGCCAAATGGGAATGTGGAGATAAGCATCCTTTATGTCTAAGGATAAGAGAAATTCGCCCCTCTCTAGCCCTGCAATGACGGATTGCAGGGACTCCATCTTGAACATGAAAGTCCGCAAATAAGGATTGAGATGTTTCAAGTTCAGAAAGGGTCTCACCGAGCCATCTGGCTTGGGAACCACAAACAAGCAGGAATAAAAACCTTGACCCTGCTGGTGGATAGGGACATGCACTATTACTCGAGAAGACAATAGCTTTTGTATTGCCTCCTGTATAGCAACCCGTTTGTCCGCAGATGCCGGCAAATTGGTTGCGAAAAAGCGAGGAGGAGGTTGGATCTGAAAATCCAGCTTCAACCATTGAATAATGATGTCCCGGACACACACGTCCTGGCAAGACTTGATCCAAACTTCCTTGAAGTTGCAAAGGCAAGCTCCCACCCTGGGGTCCCCCAGGAGAGAATGGAGCGCGTCATGCTGGAGGCTTAACTGAATCCTTAACTTGCTAGGAGGAGGATGCAGTGGCTATACCCCCTGCCTCTGGGACCACCCCCCCTGAATCTTCCTGGAATATGAAAGGTCGGTCCGGCAAAGGGCTTCCTTTGGGGAGGAGCAGCAGATGGGAGATGAGTGGACTTACCACCTATGGCCTGAGATATCCACTTATCCAGTTCCATTCCAAACAGAGCTTCTCCTGTGAATGGAAGCGCTTTCACGGCTCTCTTGGATTCCGCATCCGCCTGCCATTGTCGCAGCCACAGGGCTCTGTGGGCTGAGACAGCCAAGGCCGAGGATCTAGAGGAAAGACTACAAAAAGCCTTAGAAGCCTCTCAAAGAAAAGCAGCAGACTCTGCAATCTCTTCCGCTAGAGGATCCAGATCCTCCGCCGGAGCCCCAGTCTTAAGGCCCTCAGCGAGCTGTGTAGCCCATGCTTGCAGTGCCTTGTTGGCCCAACAGCTGACTAATGCGGGTCGAAGAGACACCTTGAAATCTGAAACCTTTTATAAGGGTGTTTCCACGCTTAGGTAAGGATCTCGTTCAATTCCTCAGACACTGGAAAGGAGGCTGCCAGTCTTTGCTTTTTATTAAAGATAGACGGCCTAACCTCTACAGGATCCCTGTCCTCAACATGTAACACCTGGCATATCACTGCAATCAGCGCCTCTACTCCCTGATATACAGGCTCTGCCTCCTCTGGCGCCTGTTCCTCTATAGGGTCCTGTACCTCCCCTTCCTCCGTATCAAGCATGTCGTCCTCTTCCGGATCATTCCATATAAGAGGATTCGGTATAAGTCTGCTGGTAGGGACACTAGAGGACGATGCCATGGGAGGAACCTGGGCTGACATAACCCTTGAGAGCCCTTCTACAGACCTGGCTAAAGACTGCACCCAGTCTGGTTCAGAGAAGGCAGACCTCTGAGATCTTCCAACCTCTCTTACCCTGCGAGAAGCTTCTAGCTCTGCAGACATTTGAGACATGACTGATGTAATTTGATCAGTCCATGAATTGGGATGCTGCAGTCTGTCTCTCTGAAACACACTTCTCACACAACAGGGAACTGGATGATAGTCCCTGTGTAAACTTCTCTGCACAATTCTTACAGGAGAAAGTTTTTTGTGCAGCCTTAGACCCCTTAGATGACATTCTACCACTTCACTGTACAGAGCACACAGAGAGAAAAAAAGGTAGTGATACAGACAAACACCACACACACAGAGACTGTTTGAAGAAGAGATAGGGGCATAGAGGGATATTATGCCATCAACCCTGCCCAACCAGCTCTGCTTCAGAGACCAGTGCTATTAACACAATATAATGTGGTCTCTGTAGCTGAAGACCCCAGCGCGCGCTGCAAGCAGTGGCGGTGAGGTCTCTCGGCAGTTCCAACGAAGCAGTGAGCTGCCTGTCTGATCCTCATGCTGATCGAGGATCCATTGATTTTTAGCAGAGAGCTCTTGTATGTGACCAGCTCCCTTGGCACAACATTTAGACTGACCTGTTGGGGGGTATAGAGGGGGAGGAGCTAGCTACTATTCAAATTTATTAAAGTGCCAGCTCCCGGTTATCCCACTGTACTGAGTCTCCAGTGTCCCCTAGTGGATGAAGAAGATATTTTATGCAACTTTGAAGTACTGAGTAGGACTCCACAGGTCTGCAGTGACAAGCGATAAACATTCTGTACAATCATTAGCAACAGTATTATCAGTTGTTTTTGTCCATCAGAGGACGCAGGAAGGCAACTGGAGAGCAACTGAACTCCTCTCAGTGGACTACTGCTAGAGGTTCCTGCTTGATTGGCAAGAGTGAGTACATTTCTCTAACGTGTAGAATGACCATCAGACTAGGGGTCGATTTTCTATACTGGTCAGCAGAATGAGCTCTGGTGTATATATATTCTCCACCACAACAAAATTCAGTTTGTATACTAGCCACCCGAATGATGCTCTGCTCTGTGTACTATCCACCCGAATGAGGCTCTGCTCTGTGTACTATCCACCCGAATGAGGCTCTGCTCTGTGTACTAGCCACCCCAATGAGGCTCTGCTCTGTGTACTAGCCACCCCAATGAGGCTCTGCTCTGTGTACTAGCCACCCCAATGAGGCTCTGCTCTGTGTACTAGCCACCCCAATGAGGCTCTGCTCTGTGTACTAGCCACCCCAATGAGGCTATGCTCTGTATACTAGCCACCCCAATGAGGCTATGCTCTGCGTACCAGCCAACCCAATGAAGCTATGCTCTGTATACCAGCCAACCCAATGAGGCTCTGCTCTGTGTACCAGCCAACTCAATTAGGCTCTGCTGTGTACTATCCACACCAATGAGACTCTGCTCTCTATACCAGCCAACCCAATGAGGCTCTGCTCTGTGTACTAGCCACCCGAATGAGGCTCTGCATACCAGCCAACCCAATGAGGCTCTGCTCTGTATACCAGCCAACTCAATGAGGCTCTGCTCTTTGTACTAGCCACCCCAATGAGACTCTGCTCTGTATACTAGCTACCCCAATGAGGCTTTGTATACTTGCACAACAAAGTAAACTTCCACACTGGTGCAGATTATAAATATGATAAAGTAGTATGAAAGGAATAGTCACGTTCCTCAGTATCCCAAGACAAATGACCTCCACCTTTTGAGTCGGCTACACACTTGTATGACCAGCAATCGTGCCGATGGAGGTGGCAATTTCCCTTTGCCCCGCCTTGAAGGAGATTGTTGGTACACACTTAATTGATTTAATCGACGGAATGAACATTGTTCCATCCTTCATTAATATGTACAGCCTCACATGTGAGATTGTGCGATTTGCCACGCAGCACGGCCAATCACAGGACACTGCATGCGACCTGCGGGAGCACGCGGTCAAGCATCCACACTGCACAATATGCCCGATTTGCCCAAATCGGCCTGATATCGTGCAAGTGTGTAGTCAGCTGTATATCCACAATGTTCATCAAAGGAACTCCAGAGATGCTTCTCCAATGGCCCTAAATTCTTTGGGGTCCCTATATGTATAAAGCAGCTGCAAAACACAGCAACCACATACCAAAAGGAAAGAAGAAAAGTGCATATTGTGTAACACTTTAATTAAAATCACACAAAATCTTTAAAATGAACATAACGACATTCAGTTGAAGTAAAACCACACAGTGGTAGAAGTGAAGCAATTACCGGCTGATCTTTATAACTGGCAAAAGAATGTTGGTCCCACAGTCCAGTAATTCACACTGTGCCAAGCCAATGTGTTTTGACCCACCCTGGGGTCTTTTTTCAAGGCAAAAGCAATGAATATCCTATTCCCCCAACAGACCACCCTTAAATACCAAAGATAACCATTCAAGGCATCTACTCCTGTATCTTATCTATAGATCATCATCATACATCAACTGACTTAACATGACCCTTCTACTCATATCCTAAAATCCTCCTCCAATCCAATACACTTATAAACAGGTGCCCCAAATCTGGTCCGGCATAAATACGGATAACGATCCCGCTTATTTTGGTAACCATGCCACTTCCTGAATTGATATGCGGCACTAGCCGGTCCGGACGCTGCTGTATACAAACCGTCAAGGTAACAGTCCATTTGGATCATCAGACACATTGGTTGGCCCAGGTGAAATTAATTTAAATTAAAATGTCGCCATTGTGGTGTCAACATGGTTACTGACCTTTTGACCAGATACCTGTATATCGCCTAAGGCAGTGCTTTAATGTAAAGGAGATTAAACGCAAAATAGTGATGATATGTTCCTTTTACACACTTCACACATCAACTGCAGCACAGGAATCTGTAAAGCATATTTCACAAACCACAATGCAACGTCTGCTGTTTCAAATAGGCAGAAAAATCTAATGAAAATATACAATGTAAGCATATCTCCACTTGGGATCTTGCTAGTAAATTGGAAATAGCTGATCACAATCTTATATTGGATACACAATCAGGCACAGCACTGGCCCCACAAATTGAATATAACACATCAAAGCCAGTTAACGAAGTTAGGCCATTTTCACACAATCCATTCCACTGTATGGTGACCGATGAAGCTAAACAGTAAAATTAACAAATTTGCTGAATTATGAATAATGAAGCGGAACAAACCGTATTTGGCATATAATAACCTGATGGACCGTGCTCTGTCCACGCAGACATTCTAAACGATTTCTTGCTGCTGCTTTCATACATTTTATAAACTCAGATATGTCCGTGTAAATGTATTCATTCCTGCATGATATGGATTAGTATGATTTAGCGGAACAACCTGCGAGTATGGTCACTGCTGGAGCCATTAGGCTGGCGTCACACTGGTGTAGAAACACACTGCAGCACTGCGCACAGAGACTCAGCCTGAAGGCAGGAGTCGTCGGGTGGGAGCACTAGAGATGGGAATCGCTGTTCACTAAGAGAGGTTTCAAGTCCGGTGTTTGCAGTGCCAAGTGCGGCAAAATGTACAATGTAAAGTGTCAGTGACTAAAGGCCAATAAATGTAGATCTCGGATTGACCGAACATGCATTCTGTCCACATAAAAATCTTCAAAACAGGAAAACACATCAACAGCATTTACAGAATGTTGTATCCTGGGACAACGCAGGGGACAATGAGGAACAGTGGGCAGTGGCCAGTTGCATAAAATTCCTGTGTGTTGAAAGCTTAAACTAGAAAATCCCCTAAATTTTCTATCAGAGCCATCTTCAGTCACTTTACAGAAAACACACATTTTATGGAGGTTTGACAGCAGTATTACCAGCAGTCAGTATTCAATGACCGTGATGAAAGGAAGTTTTACATTTACATATTCAAACATATGCAAATTAGAGCAGAGCACTCACCTGGCTTTTCATAGCAACATAGATAATTTATTACACACAATGGCATGGCAACCAGGTAAGTCGCCACGCAGGACACTTTGTCAAGACCAGACAGAGTGAAAGTGGTGCAAAAAAAAAAAAAAAAAAATAGGTCACACACACACTAAAATATATATATATATATATATATATATATATATATATATATATAGATATATATATATATATATATATTTTTTTTTATATAAATATATATATATATATATATATATATATACACACACACACACACACACACACACACACATACAAACACACACACACACACACACACACACACACACACAAGTCCAAGATCTGGCACTCGCTTGTAACTCCGTTTACACGCCCGGGTGCCCTCTTCAATGTCTCCTCTGCTATAGAGGTACACTGTCACATACTCTATACGCACAGCGGCACTCCAGAACGAATGGAAGAAATACTAAATACTCAGCTGAGTTAGCAACATTTCATAAGTGCTTTATCAAGCTTATGATACATCATTAGCTTGATAAAAGCGCTTATAAAAGGCGCTGAAACATTGCTAACTCAGCTATGTATATATATTGTTGTAAGGGCACGGTGGTACCTTTATATTGAGGCTGAATTGAAAAAAACGGAATTCTCCATAGAGAATTCCAGAGGGGGGTGGGGGGCATGGTATTCAAGGGGCTACACCTTAAAAGCTTTTGGAGGTACCGAGCTGAAATTTGGCATGGACAGGTAGAACTGTCGCTTGGTGCTGCATGCCAATGTCAGGGCAAAAACATAAAACATTTGGGAGTAATCTAAAGTTCCAACTATCAGTTTTTTCTGACACTCAGTCAGGACCCACTTTTCTGCTGTTCTCTATGGGAGATTTTTGGGAAGGCATAACTCAGTGTAGGGGGTGAATTTAGACTTGGGGCTTGTTTTACTAGGTAGCTATTGTTCCAGGGTAGTGCCTATTGGCGTTTAAATAAACAAAACAGCAGGGCACCATTATATATATATATATATATATATATATATATATATGTTGTCTGTATACAACATGTATTGAAAGCCGCTGCCCAACAAATAGCTCTAACGTTACTAATTATTATATATTTTTCATATGTTTTTTATGCATGTTTTTAATAAAATGTATGGTTGTATTATTTTGATCCTGATGTCTATGTAAGCGCACCCTGGGGTGCACAGTTTTTCTAAACTCAACTCCTACCTTTTGGGGTTTAGGTAATTGAGAACTATTACCTCACAATTGCGCCATTATAGAGATATGAAGATTCAATTCGTTGCGCAGCCTCAGTAGGTGCCGTCAGCAGGTGTACTCACTGTGGCTTCACCTGGGTGCACCAAGATGGCTGCCTTTTGCAGGCGATGCGGCAATGGCAGCGTGTAGAACCGTTGGTGGGGTTCTGGTGGTGGTGGAGTGGGCGGCGACAGCATCAGTGCGGGCTGCAGGACCCAGCGTCTGTGCAGGTGGTGGCAGCGGGCCTGGATGCGAGAGGAAGTCCTAGTGGGCTGCGGCCATGCAAAAGGGCTTACACAGGCTGCCGCCCACTAGGTGAAACGGACACCAGAAGCCCTAGGGAGGTGGCAGCCGTGCAAACGAGCTAATTGGATGCCACCCCCTAGATGAAGACGCCAAAGCCATGGAGGGTTGGCACCTGCCAGGCGAAGACGCTGAAGTCCTGGGGTGGCGGCAGCCGCGCAAAAGAGCTTAAAGGAATGTGCTGACTAAATAAAAATAATTTTTTCTTGCTATAGTCTGTCTAATTTAGTATTTCTGTTACAGGTGTGCTACAGGTACCAGTGGGCCCCAAATGCCCTGCTTGCTGGTACTTGTGGTGGATATTATATATATATATATATATATTTATATTACACACACACGTACATACACATATACACAAATTAATATGCATACATGTGTAAGTGTATTTTATGATCTGTCCAGAATACTTTATGCTTGACGTGTTTTACTGGATATTTATAGAGATATAAAGTGCAATTAAGCGCTGGTTATATAAAAGCTGCAGAATCATCATCAATATTACTGTCATTATTGTTATTAAATGTTGACAATAGATCTGATTGAGATGAAAATTCCCTGGCTACAGAATGTTAGTCTAAACAAAAGAGAACTTTATTTTTGGCAAGTTGTCCCTACAAAATGTGGTCCACGGAAAGCCATATCGTATGGAAGCCAGCCAGCCAGATCTTGTAGTTGAGGTAAGACTTTGGAAAGACGCATTTCACAAGATCACAAGATAAAGGCACGCTCCCAGGGAGGGCACGTGTGCAGAAATCATTACGATTGCAGACTAAACTAGCTTGGCAAGCACAACAGTAGGATGTAAGATGAATTGCCTTCTTTGCACATGTCGTGCCACCTAGCCCTTCTGGTGTAACCTATAGAAAGCATGTCTACTTGATTGATGCTTCAGATTCTGCTGGAAGAGGTACATCTAGATGGTTTTCTAATTAAAATACACCACTGGATTAGTTCCTAGCGTTCCTTATTCCTTCACACGGAAAGGTCTGCTCACCTCTGCTGTTCTGTTTTCCCATCATATTTGGCTGGGCTGCATGGAGCCTACCAGTGGGATTAGCAGATGCAGAGATTGTATCTGAAATGCTTCATTTGTCATTCGGTGCGTTATTACTATTAACGTTCTGCTTTCTCACAAGAGCACTACATGGAAGTAACATACAACCTCTTTACAGGAGCCATGGGTATCGTTTGTGCCTCGTCTGATCAGTTTTCTACTATGGGATTCTAGATATTTTAATATAAAAAGTATATTATATACATATCCTATAGTTTAGCATGCCAAGTAGATAGCTTCTAATGAATTGATAAATTGTATTCTCAAATGTTGTGACCCTTCACCCCATGGAGACACTTCTACAGGGGCCGGGAAAGCTGCTCTTAAAAAGCCCTGAAAGAGTTATTCCTAGTCGCTTAAAGAAACTTTAGGGGCCGTACCACAATTATTGATAATTATGCCCCAGAGTTAGAAAGAAAAAAATATGGTCTTTATTGTATTACTTTTTTTAAAGTACCATGGCGCTAATCCACACAAGATATTTATGAAAGCACTTTCAGAGTGCAATGCAGAAAACGTTCGCACTTGGACAAGCCACAATGCAAAAGTTCTCACTTGGACAAGCCACAATGCAAAAGTTCTCACTTGGACAAGCCACAATGCAAAAGTTCTCACTTGGACAAGCCACAATGCAAAAGCTCGCACTTGGACAAGCCACAATGCAAAAGTTCTCACTTGGACAAGCCACAATGCAAAAGTTCTCACTTGGACAAGCCACAATGCAAAAGTTCTCACTTGGACAAGCCACAATGTAAAAGTTCGCACTTGGACAAGCCACAATGCAAAAGTTTGCACTTGGACAAGCCACTATGGAATGGTTTTCACTTGGACAAAGTAAAACGTTCTCAATTGGACAAACCACTACATTATCTAAAAAGTCCTCATTTGGAAAAACCATTAGGTAGAGGTATTTCACTTTGACAGTCCATTATAATAGGACCTACAGAGAAAAGTAGATGTAAAAGTAATTAAAAACAGCTGCACCTCTAGACAAAATACTAGGAAAATGGTGGAAAGTCTGCAAAAATGTAGCATAAATTTTCTCAGAACTATAAATACATATTATATCAGGGCTCGACAAATCCCGGTAGCCAGGAAGACTAAGATTTTAGTCCTGGCGACCGAGTTTTCCAAAACACCCCCCCCCCTACCGCCGCCGCAGGGAAGCTCCATTTGCCGGGCGCCTGCTGAAATTTTACCAGCGGGCGCCTGACTCCCTCCATGGGCACTATGGGAGAGACGTCATGACATCTCTACCATAGTTCCGAAGAGTGGCAGGCAGCACAAATTGTTAAAAATATTGTATAAAATTACCTTCAAGCTGTCTGTATAATGGTGCGTACGCGCCGTACGATAAAAAGGCACGATATGGACGAAAACGATATCGACCATATCGTACAGATAGTTAATTGTTTGCTGCCCAACAACCAGCCATGCGCGGGCACGTATGGACGATAACGATATCGACCATCGTCCGCGCATTCAGGCCAACCTGGTCGATATCGACCAGGTTACATCGCTGGCCTGTCGTTGGTGATGTGCTGGATGAACTATAATCATCCAGCACACCGGGAAGGTGCAGGACGATCAGTCAGCGATATAGTTATCACTGACTGATCGTACCGTGTGTACGCACCATAAGGTGTATATGAAACATAAATGAATTTAATTTCTGTAAACAAACTTTGTTTGCGCAACAAAATTAATGAAATGATTGTATAAAATTGCCTGCAGGCTGTGTGTATAAGGTGAATATAAAACATAAATGCATTCTGTGTTTATATTTGGGTCCCATTCCCAAGGTATTTCATTATGGTATGCAATTATTTAAAAATACGGAATATTCCGATATCCAAAATAACCCTGGTCACAAGCATTTTGGATATGGGAGACTCAACCTGTATAAGCATAATGAGACACAGCTACGGAGTGTTTATAGCTGCTGAAACAAGATAACCTCTAGTTTTGTCACATACTTCCTTAAAAATAAAAATTGTGTTTTACTAGAGTGTGCATGTGTCTAAACACTTATCAAGCACACATTAAACATAACTAAATGCGATTTTTACCCTTTTTTTTTTTTTTTTTAAAGTCAACACCGTAGCAAAGTGGTGAGCATTCCTGCTTATCATACAGGAGCTCGAAACTTGATCCCAGAAATAATAAAGTACCATAGTGCATGTGTAGCTGGGTACACACTTACCCGACCCAGTGCAACGACCAACTGGCCAATTTGGTAAGCTATGCACACTGACCAATCGGCCGCTCGATATGACTGGCCAGACATCACAGACATATTATTATTATTACCAGTTATTTATATAGCGCACACATATTCAGCAGCGCTTTACAGAGAATATTTGGCCATTCACATCAGTCCCTGCCCCAGTGGAGCTTACAATCTATATTCCCTACCACATGCGCACACACACATACACACTAGGGTTAATTTGTGTTGGGAGCCAATTAACCTACCAGTATATTTTTGGAGTGTGGGAGGAAACCGATATTGGGGGTATACACCGACCGATGCGCTACCGATATATCGTTCGTCATTCAAATTTAAATACCAGCCCAATTGAGATGTATGCCCAGAGAGTGGTCGATTGGTTAGTGTGTATAGCTTACCAAATTATCCACTCGGTCAGTGCGACGGCCTCTGGTTCGGGTACCAACAGGAATTCCCAATCCTATACTCAAATGAGAAAAACCAGGCAACTGTGGATATGCAATGACCAATAACAGACTCTATTTATCAAAAAGAATCATCAGCTAATCATAATTAAGTAAATAAACTCCAGACCAGGGGTGTCGGAAGGATTTTATGTTTGGGAAGGGGGAGGGGGGGAGTACCTTATGGAATCTCAAAAAGGGGACACAGACTTTCTGCGATATTATTGGCCCTAACTCCTGTGTATGAATCCACAGAGCATTTCCACCCACCAATTATTCTCAGATGTCAGTGACTATCAGCTTATTTAGTTGATCTGTTACAGAAAGTACTGGACATCTGTAGTTACGGATAAACACTTCAGTCATTTAATTTATTTATACAATTCTTTAATACAAAGCCTTTGCTAATCTGGGTATCAAATACTGGCCTTACTTCCCTTTAACGTTATTTTAGGCCGTCTCGTATGGGTTCTTGATATTTCGGAAACTGCTGTAGAAACTCAATTAGGCTTTTTAAAACATGGTTTTCTTCCTAAATACGCTGCTTTATAGCAGAAATGCTGCCTTCTGTAGTCTCACAGCTTTCAAAGGGGCAGGGTGTAAACTGCTAGCACAAATTATTTTCCTCAAAAGTAAAGAAATCTTTTTGTGAATTTGCTTTCTCAAAACAACCACGTAGGAAGGTGGTTAGGTCAGACAACGGGTGTAGACAGACTCTAGATAGGATACATTTTGTATTATTGGCTACCAGATTTACATTGTGTTCCTTTACTAAATCAGAATGTGTTGTAGGAAAACGTTCTGATCTGTACTAATAAAAGGGCTGGCGTCTTTAGATATTGAAAGAGCAGTTTAATAAATTTTAATGGCTGCTGCCATATCTCAGAGAAAGCACTTGCTGCTGAAACCACTGATGTGAACTGAGTATTTAAATTATCTCGTTCACTGGTTTACTCTATGCGACCGGCTTACATAAACATTTTAGAGTAGAAATATATTTATCCTAAGCATAGACAGCCTGGCCTGTAGAGTATGTACTGTAATTACTACAGTATGTCAAGTCCTTTTGACAAAGTACAGGCAGTGTATTACTGATGGAAGATGGTAGGGATTACTAGATTAGCATTTTAAAAAGGCACAGACAGATCCACCTTCCCATAACCAATGAACTAGCACTTTATTTTACAGCATAGCGTTTGGCTACTCATAGTGAAGGCAGCCATTTTGTAGGCTGAGCAGATATTCATCGTAATGAATCCCTAGGGATGGATTCAAATGGACTGCTTTCTGACCCGGTCAGCATTCTCCACAGTACAGCCGGTGAGAGAACCACGTTACCTCTATTTTGTAGCCGTCTGAGACCTTGAGACCGGTCGGGACTCTCACCATTCTCTTTACTATTGTGCGCCCGACGGGGTGACACTGAGTATCCCAAAAGTTACTAACTGCCTTCGCTATACAAGCTTCAGATTGCCTATCATTGTGGATACCTCAACGGATACAATATCTGCAAGCTAGCGGTTACAATGTTACAAGATCAAGCTATTAACTAGTAAAGTGTGTCAAACACTTTATCTGATGTATTTGGAATTTTTTCATGCAGTGACTATTATTTTGCGATTCTAAACAGTACAATTAGTACCATTCATTTATACACTAGCTAGCTAATACAATATCCATTTATGTGGGGTTTTTTTATTATCATTATTGAATATGTGGTTTTATTGCTGATTATATGTCTTATTGATTTTTATAAATGTATTGTCCTATTTTAAATTTTTTTGCCAATTCTAATATGAAATTCATATTCAGAATTTTAACTGCCTACCAGCAAGGTATATACAGTCAGGTCCATAAATATTGGGACATTGACAGAATTTTCATATTTTGGCCTCTATTCACCACCACAATGGCTTTGAAATGAAACAAACAAGATGTGATTTAACTGCAGACTTTCAGATTTAATTTGAGGGTAATTACAACCAAATCAGGTGAACTGTGTAGACATTACAACGGTTTCTATATGTATCCTAAATCTAACTTTCACTTTTTAATACTTTGTTGCAAATCCTTTGCAGGCAATTACAGCCTGAAGTCTGGAACGCATAGACATCACCAGACGCTGGGTTTCATCCCTGGTGATGCTCTGCCAGGCCTCTACTGCAAATGTCTTCAGTTTCTGCTTGTTCTTGGGGCATTTTCCCTTCAGTTTTGTCTTCATCAAGTGAAATGCATGCTCAATCGGATTCAGGTCAGGGGATTGACTTGGCCATTGCATAACATTCCACTTTTTAGCCTTAAAAAACTCTTTGGTTGCTTTTGCAGTATCCTTCGGGTCATT